>CAXAMN010000891.1:662657-674566 GCA_963970005.1 Durusdinium trenchii
CACTTGACACGGAACCTTCGCTTGGAACCTCGGAACCTTCGGAACCTTCGGAACCTTGACTGGGAACCTTTACTTGGAACCTCGGAACCTCAGGGAACCTCACCGGATGACTGCCCCAGTGCCTAGTTTGGCTGAGACCCCAAGCTTCCGCTGTTGGGGAAAAACGCCACTATTCCCCCCACAAGCTACGAACAAATCCAAAAAACTAGCTTTGCAGCCGTTTCGAACACCCTTCCATCTTTTCGTCCTGTCTTCCCACGGGATTTCACCCAAAACCCCGTGATTTGGCCTCTTCTCGCCAGGAGGCGGCCCTTGGGCTGTGTGGACACCTACGTGGCGGAGCCCTTAGACGGAGCCGGCTTGCGGACAGACGCCGGGGGCTGGAGCACGGTAGCAGTGACACCCGGCCATGGCTTCAGTGCATGGCTTCGGGCGGTGTGGGGGCGAAAGGGGAGGCGACGGGGTGGAAGAAGGACCAGTGTGCTTGGCATTTCGAAGTCGAGAACCTGCCTGCATGAGTTGAACTGCAGCGGGGGCTTGGGTTGGTCCGATTCGGTCACACCTGGCAATTCTTGGGGGGGAAGATCAATGGAGGCCGGACCACAGTGTGTGTGTGGCTCAACCAAATTAAGCGAACCTGACCCTCGGGGCTGGCCACCAGACTGGTTCAGGCCTCCTCCTCGAAACTTCCTTGAACCAGTGCGACTCACATCGGGTGATGCTGTAGGAAGATCCTGTACCATGTCCCGATTGGTTGAGGCCGGCATGATGGGCCGCTTCACATGGTTTCGCTTTTCACCGGAATCAGACCTCTTCACATGGTCGGAGGCCTGGAATCGGTGCCCGAAATCCAAGCCAAAGCACTTTGAGAGGGTGGATAGGTGTTTCTTTGTCTGTCGTTTCTCAGGAGTGATTTCAATGCGGAGCTGGAGAATTTGGGCATCCAAACCGGTCGCCCACCGGCGTTTCATCAGCAGGCTTTGGCGCCCTCCCACGTGCCCAAGCGGCCAAAGCCCAGCTTGCTGACATTTACTTCGCAGATCCCGGGCTTGGGCCCAGCGCCAGCACCTTGTTTCGTGAAGCCGGGAAGAGGGCTTCCTTTGTCCTTGTTTTCCCAAGCCTCAAGCAACGTTTGGTCAAGAGGTCCGGCGCCCCGAGCCCAATATCCAGCTCGGGTCTCAACAGTGTGGTGTGGAGGGTGCTGGCAGTCAAGTTGTGGAAGAACTGTTCTCAGGTGGGCAGATTAGTTTTGGGATGTTTTTGGATTTGCTGCTGGCAAAGAGCTGATCAGTGGAATGCACGCACTCAGATTCAATTGGAAGAGCCAATTTCGATTATTCCCAGCTAGGTTGTTTGCAAGCATCCTGTCCTATGTTTACTAGTGCCCTCCGCAACATTATGAGTAGCATGTATAATAATGTAATAGTATGACAAACATTTCCATGCATACTCCATGCCCTGGTTTGTTTTTGTTCCTTGAGCGCGTTGCAAGGCTTTAGACATTACACTCCCTGAAAGAATAACGGAATTCCTCATCTGTTTGGGAGTCGGAAAATGGATGAAAATGGCAATCCAACATCGCGGCCATGCCATGCGTAACCATGATTATTCCAGGAGGTGTATATTTTTGGACTTATTTTTGGTGCCCGACTGAGGAGTGCAAGACACTTGCGCCCCGGCCAGTCGATGTTGGGACGACGAGGGGGATGGGCTGCTGGGCTCTTTCGTTTTCATTCGTCTAACAAAGAATCAGACCTGGAAACATGGCAAGATGGGGTCAAATGATTCAAGTTGAATGGTTTAGTTTAGGCTAGTTCAGGGTTTTTGCTCGCATTCCGTCCAATTCCGGGTCGATTCTGGAAGATCATGTTGTGTGTTGTTCTCAGATGTCTGCAGCCACTCGGTCGAGCCACTCACTTCTGTTCTCTGCACGTCTGGGCCCAGCGCGAAGCAAGACCTTTCGCGGACTGGCTGCAGACTTTTGGCAATCTCGTTGGGACCACAAGTCATACCTGAGCAAAAGTTTATTTCATGCAACTACATCTTAATAAGCCATGTGAAGTAGATGTTGTGGTTGGGTGCCTTCTTATGATTTGCTTCACACCGTGCCTGAGGTGCCTGATTGGAGGATGGTGGGCGAAGGTTTGAGCAAGGAGAATCCCTGCTACTTCGTCTCAGGGGAGACCGCCGACCCAGCGGCCGAGGAGCCTGAGGTCGGAGAAGGTGCCAGCTGGACTGAGACCCAGCTGGAGTGGTTGGGCGGCCGCGGCCCGGGCCCGGGTTCGGCCCGGGTTCGGCCGGGTCCGGGGGCGGCACATGGATCATATGCAGCAAGTGCATATGGGTTTGAGCGGTTGAATCTGCTACAGATACTTCTGGGTTGTCCCTGGTGGTGTTGAATCCGCCACAGACTTAGAGGGCGGTTGGCACCGTAAGCATCGGGGAACTGACTTTGCTGGTCTTCGGTGGTCTCTCCACCCAGGATTCCAGCCCAGCCATCACTAAGGAAAGGACGGATGATGCCACCGATGAAGGGGACACGGATGCTGGCTTCAGCTATGAGAAGATCTTGGGTTGCTTTGCGGCTTGGGCTTATGGGATCTTTCTCGTGCGCACGCGGGGTTGGACACGTAAGCCACCATGTTACATCCCTTAGCCAGGGAGTTCTTTTCCAGTTTCCATGCCATGGGAATCAACTTCTGCACAATGCTTCTCCTTCACACCTTGAACCTCACCAGAGGAAAAGCGATTCTCAGGTAGTTATATATATATATATACATATGTGCAGCATACAACTGAGACACTTTTTTCTCAGCAAGCTTCCAGGGATTGGCTGGACTCGAGGTAGGTAGAGTTGTTGCAACAATGCGAGGGCGCCCTTGATTCTGTGAAATCGGACATCCAAGTATCGGGGAATATGTCATACACATGACACATGACTTGAGATTTTGGAGGTTACGAGCAACTAGCAACACATACAAATAGATTAAATAGACTCCCGGATGTGGTGATTCTGTTGTGGAATTTCTCTTTCTTTTGTGGGGGGCATCTTAACGAGGATACTTATACTATACAACATTTGCAGACAATAGGAAATCACATTCTGTTTTGTTTACAGTTCCCCACGCCGAATCCCATTTTTTTTGAATGTTTGCGTCATTTTTCCACAGCCGAAAAGCTTAGGGTCTTCAGCCATAGTAAAAGTATCGGAGCAGATCGGAGCAGGTAAGGTACCTAAGCAGCTCCCAAAGCAAGTTCCGGAACACATTTCGGAGCAAGTTCCGGAGCAGGTTCTGGAACACGTTCCGGAGAGGAGGTGCTGAAGCTGGAGCGACGGCTTGGTGGGATCGCTCTGACACGTTGAGGTGTTCCTACGCGGATCGCTGACGTGGTGTCATGCTTGTGCGCTGTGTATAGTGCTGTCATGCAATTGGTGTTGTCGCGCTGGTGCTTGTGTTGGTTCACGCCAGCATGTTGTCATGCCGGCGCGCTCGCGTTGGTCACACAAACATGCTGATACGTTGTCACGCTGAGAAGCTGAACTTGCTGGCAGGCTCTTGAGCAGGCTCCGGAGCAGGTTCCCTGGTTGTTACTTGTTGCCGCGCTGTCATGCTTGCACATATCACATGCGTGCATGTGCAAACTGCCGCACCCATGTATTGCCGTGTTACATTGAAAGGGCTCACGCACTTGAAAACAGCAGAGTCTGGAAAAGACAACGCTTGTTGGTGAGTATAGCTTTCTCCTGGGCTGGTGTTGAAAGAACTGTCAAGGCACAATCAGCTCCATGAGTTTGTGTGGATGGTTTGCCGTTCAAACCTGATCCCAGGACCGTTCGATCAAGAGGCAGTTGAAGCTGAACCACGCAATCAAAGAATTCAGCAGCAACCAGCTGATTGGCGATACTGTGCTGGGAGCTACGGATCAGCTACAAGCTCTTTTCACAATGTTTGTTTGGGTTCCTTTGTGTCGATGCAAACCCCGAACAATGGGTAGAGGGGATGCGTTCTCCGGGGGCACCTTGCTTGGTTCTGTGCCTTGGCGTTCATACAACTTTCCTACATACGCATGGGGATTTCATGCGTGTATCACGATCTCGCAGACTTGCCTTGACAAGCATCATCAAACATCCCCGCCCCATCGTCGACTGGATGGTGCCACACCTCACGCAGGACAGCCCGTTTCTCGGCGCCAGGAGTCGTGAGGGCAACCTGCGCTTGGCTTGCTTCCGTGGCTGTCGCTCCAGTGGGCTTTGGCTCCATCGTGCAGACCGGGGAGATTTGTCAAGCGTTGGTGGATTCTTCTCAGGGCGGCTGAGCGAATAGCTGGGCATGCTGAGCTGGGGGCACACCTGCCCAAGGAAAATCCGCTTTGCCGTGGGGCTTTGTGTAGAGGGGTCATCCAGCCACAAAACGCGCAAAGCGTTACCCAGAAGACTCCCTTTCGAAGATCCTACAACAGAAGTTGAGTTGAAACAGCATGGATAGTTTTGCAAGCATCATGTGCAGATGTAGGTTCTCGGGTTCCATGCTCACTTTCACCCATGTTGAACACAAGGCAGACCATGGGTGTCCACCAAAGTCCAACTACAGATCACCCCGGCAACTTCTCGGTTTGGACTTGATACAACCGACTTGGTCACTTGGTCCCATTTCTAATTCGAACAAGCTGGCCGGCCTTTGCATCGGTTGGGCATTCTGCAGGCTCGTTATTCATTCAAGTGTTCTCTCACTTCCAGCGCTCCGCTGCATCGGCTCGCAAGGGTCCTTGAGCATGTGGAAACGGTGCGGTTGTGGAGCGCCGCTTCGTGTGTGGGGACCGTTTGTCCTTTTGGGTGTGAACCCCCCTTCTTTGGTTGGGAACCGTGTGAACCAGGCTCCAACATCACCATTTCAACCAGCATTGCATTGGTAGCGTGTGTCCAGATCCTTCATGGACGTGCAGGCCGATGGCTGGCGATGGGAGCTCTCACGAGCTCGATGAGGAGGTGCTCGGCTTGGACTACCTCGAGGCCGACGAGGCGGAAGAGCTTCTTGAGGATGCCGAGACCTCACCGTTCCAAGAGGAGCTAGAAGAAGAGCTAGAGGATGCCGATGAGCCGCCCGAGTTCAGGCCGCAATGGACCCGGACCGAACTCAGGTCTAGCGGGCACCCATCTCCGACCGGGGCCTCACCTGACAAGTCACCTGACAAGACCAGCAGTCGTGACCCTCGTCGACGTGGTGATGGCACTTCAAGCTCCACCAGTCCGGCGCAGAAGCGACCTAGAGGGAATCTTCCTCCGGCACCCACCTTCGACGGAGACCGGAAGAAGGATCCCCGTTGCTTCAAGAAGTACGCCAACAAAGTTGACTCCCATGCATCATCGAGAACGGACTTCGTTTGCACGCCGCTCTGGAAGGGGAAGCCGTCGACTTCCTCGAAGATGTCCCGGCAAAGGTGTGGGGGGCAGAAACTGGATGGCAGGTGCTCATCAAGATCTTACGAGACACGTGCGATGAGCCGACCATCAACAAGGTTGGCACGGCTATGCGTAACTTCTTTCAGCGCCAGATTGCCACCGGCAAGGCCCTGAACATGAGAGACATTGCTGAGTACAATGGACAGAGCAGCCCGGATATCCACCCCGGTGCTTCGACAGAACGCCAAGCCAATCTGCTGCTTCGCACTCAGGGCAAGTACGATTGGAAGAGGCTGAAGACCGCCATCGACATCCTGTACCCGAACGTCCATCGAGGACGCGGTGCTCATGAAGTACAACATCAATCTGACCAATGGATGGATTGGGCAGCGGCAGACGAGGGAATAAGCTGAGGAGTCAGGACGAAGCATCAAGGGGAACGACAAGGACGAAAGAAGGAATTCAAGACGGAAATGGAGCAGCAGGGTTGAAGGGCAGGATGTACAACTTGAACTTGACAAGGTGCCTTGGCTTGTTTGGAGACACGCAGGCGAGGGTGAGGACAAACGTGCCGGAGATGTACGGAAGACCAATGGGGTATTACCATGAGACCTGGTCAAGTAGGAAGGAAGGGAAACCGATACGCAGACAAGGGCGAAGGCAACACGCTCGGTTGCACGGAGAGCCAAGCTTGGCATTACCAACAAACTTGGACAAGCAGGAATCAAGGGAAGGGGGTCAAGGAGAGCTAGCTTCGGACAGGAGCAGGCCGAGCGTGAGGGGAACTTAGGCGAGACAGGCGAGGCCGTGGTTGGACAGCTCACAAGTTTGGAAGCAACCATGGGTACCAGTGGAGGAGAGAGAGAAAGGGTGCTTGCGAAGCACGTGGGGGAAAGATGTTGAGAGAAGAAAGTCCGGAAAGGAGGGCGCGAGAAGGAAAGGGCCTAGGACGGAGAGAGGAGCGTTGAAACCGAGTAAGGATGCCGGTGTGAATCAAACGATGGATAGGTCAACGAGCAGAGACAGGAATGCGCAGGCGGATACTGGCCGGCGAAACCCATCACCCACGTGGGCAAGCAGAGGAGAAGGGGAAAGCAGACCCGTCGAAAGGAAAGGATAGCGCAAGCAACGAGGGTAGAAGTTGATGGACAAGGTAAGGCCAAGGGACGGGAGGCGCAAATCCAAAGGAGGATAGGCGCGCGCCTGTCTGAAGTCAAGTTGCGCAACGAGCGATTGAAAAGAGTAAGAAAGGGGAAGCTCTGGAAACATAAGGGTAAGAGAGCAGGAAAAAGGGAAGAACCCACGTGGTCGCAAAGATCACCACTATGGAAGCAAAGGAGAAGGCTTTCATAAGAAAGGCAAACTTCAGAGGGAGGAGCAAAAGAAATGGAAAGGGGAGTATTCGAGAATGGAGCTCGAGAAGGACATGAAGGAATTGGTAGAAGGGGCAGAAAGATGGCGCTGCAAGAAAAGGGATAGAGTTGTCTTTTGTAATACTTCACACCGCGCTTTGGGGGACCCCTTGTACGGAGGTTAGACAAACCTCTGGGAAAGGGGGCGACGAAGAAGCTGGTTGGATGGGAAACTTCCTGCGCAAGGCAAGGAGGTGAAAAGGTGCAGGAAGTACATATAAGATAAGATGTTCAACTCAAAGCCACCAAGTGGATTGAGAAGGATCTTCGACTAAGGACAACTCAGACCAACGTTCAAAAGAGGTGCTCTTGTGACCTGGTGGTAGTTGCGACAACTTTTCATAAAAGAAAATGAGCGCAAGGAATTTTCTAGAGGAAAAGAAACTGTGGCAACAGGGGGGGCACTGAGTGCTCTGCCATTTTGGCTCAAGATAAGCCACCCTCCCCTGTTGCATTACCTGCCATTGCTTCTTTTTCCCACCCGCCCACACCTTGTCTGAGATGAGGGTGAAAAGGGGCAGGAAGTACAGATAAGATGTTCAACTCAAAGCCACCAAGTGGATTGAGAAGGATCTTCGACGAAGGACAACTCAGACCAACGTTCGAAAGAGGTGCTCTTGTGCACTGGTGGTAGTTGCCACAACTTTTCTTATATGATTTTTTATGATTTCAATATGTTTTCGTTTATGTTTTTCCAAAGTGGTGTTTTTTGGTTTATGACATTTTTATGTTGTTTTTTTAACAATGTTCTCTTTTACGCTTTATTTTATGTTTTTTTTAAAATATGTTTTGTTGAAGTGCCTTTTTCATGTCTTTTTTTAAATATGTTTTGCTGAAGCGCCTTTTTCATGTAGCGTTTGTGTTTTTCTTGCTGTCTTTCGGCAAATTCACAAATCGTTTTCGGCCTGTGGTTGAAGGTCCGTTCAAGGTTCTTGGTTTGCGAGCCAAATATCAAGTATGCAGAAGGCCTGCAAAATTTCATGTCCGTGATGTGATTGATAAGGGCTAGTGTAGCGCAGGACTCGCGAGGGCCAAAGATTGAAAAAAAGGAGACGGGTGCTAACAATTAACGACTGAATTGATAGGGTTCTAAATCTCAGACGTGCAAAGTGTCACGTGGCCTTGGGCCAAGGGCAAGGTTTCGCGGCATTACTTGCAGCTACGTTGGTATAAGCCACCAGGCATTTAGCAAATAGAAGCAAGGGAATATCAATGGCAAGTTCTATGCTGGAGACACGGTGCAAAAAACCAAGCAGCGCGCAAGGTTTAAAGTGTTTGACGCCTTGAAGCCATTAAGTAAGAAGGTTTCAGTTTACGCTGATTCCCTCAAGCCTGTGAAGGCTGTGCCGTACTCAGGGCCACAGGGAAGGAAAGGAACAGGACTTAGCGTTTGCTCAGCTGGCTAGCTCTAGGTGACCTCCCACCTGCCTGGGACTTCGGACGCGCCAGCTCTCGAGGCCGCCTTCCCAGCCACCGCGCTGCGTCCTACCCCAGCCGCGGAGGCGCGCCGCGCGGAATCATAAAAACAACAAAAAAAGCAGAAATGAAAACGTAAAAAAAGCATATCAAAAACATAAGAAGATCATTAAAAAAATTAGAATCTCCGAAACAGGCACATTTCCCGATATTTTTATGATATTTTCATGATTTTTCATGTTTTCAATATGTTTCCATTTATGGTTTTTTAAAATGTTTTCTTTAATGATTCCGCGCGGCGCGTCTCCGCAGGTGTGGGTAGGACGCGGCACGGTGGCTGGGAAGGTAGCGGCGAGGTCTGTAAGTTGCGCAGTGGCCCCTCGAGAGCTGCTGCGTCCAAAGTGTAGAGGCAGGTGGGAGGTCACCTAGAGCTGGCCAGGGCATCGTACCTCTTCGACGAGGACGGCAGAAACGGCTGAAGCGCAGTGCCAGGGGAGCACGGCCCGGCAGACCTCCAAGACAGCTCGCGATGTGGTGGCACGCAACGCAGGACCTCATCGAGATCTTTAGATGCACCGACGATGACCCGTACCTCACTCATGAGCACCCTCCAGATTGCAGCTTCAATGAGCGGATGGTTCCTCTTCAACGCGGACATCACCAGAGCCTTTTTGCAGGGTGTCTTTGGACCGTGCCGTCTTCAATGGTCTTAGTTTTGGGCGCTCATGTGGACGACCTCATCGGCGCAGGAGCTCCAGGTGAAGATGGTGCTGATGGCATCCTCAAGCAGCTCCAGCAAACGTTCGACTCTGGAGCATGTGCCGACTCCCGCAAGGAGAAGGTGCTTGAGTATGGCGGCAAGCAGATCACCATCGACGACAACGTCATCAAGCTCAACCAGCAGAAGTTCACCCAAGCAGCTACGGCCACTTCAGTTCCAAAGTGGCGGTCGGCAACTCCCAATGCTGAGCTCTTCCCGCAGGAGATGACCGAGCTCCGCTCTCTTGGAGGGTGCCTTTGCTGGCTGACGGGACAGTCCCGCCCTGACCTTGCAGCTGGCACCTCACTCTACATGAGTGGCAAGCCTACGGTGAGCAACCTGTCCGACTTGAGCAAGTTGGTGCGGGAAGCCAAAGCCTCAGAGGACTGGGGCATTCAGTTCAAGGCCATTGACCTCGAGAAGGCCAAGATGGTCGCCGACAGCAGCTGGGCGAATGCTGCTGAGCTGAAATCCTAAGCGGGATACATGGTTTTCGTCGCTGGCCACGAGGTGGGACACCGCGCAGGGCGACACCGCCTGCCTGCTGGACTGGCGCATCCAGGACCACCGCCCGACGCAAAGCGGAAGGCTTCCGCCGGACTTCATGCCGCTCCTGCTGACCATGGACTGCCGTTCTTTGTGCGACCTTCTCAAGAAGGACAGACCCCTATAGCTTCCCCACAGGCTGAAGCAGATCTTCAAGTGGGGCGCTACCGATCGGCAGTTGGCCGATGACGTGACGAAGGTGAAGCCGTCTCACCTCCTTCGAGACCTGTTGAGCTTGAACCACATTGCTCTCCAGGTGGCAGCTGAGGACCGTGGATCAGAGCCATGGGTCTTCACCAATTTTACATAGTTGGGAGTGCAAATGTTCTCTCACTTCCAGCGCTCCTCACTTCCAGCGCTCCGCTGCATCGGCTCGCAAGGGCCCTTGAGCATGTGCAAACAGTGCAGTTGTGGAGCGCCGCTTCGTGTGTGGGGACCGTTTGTCCTTTTGGGTGTGAACCCCCCCTCTTTGGTTGGGACCCGTGTGAACCAGGCTCCAACATCACCATCATTTAATTCAATCCCCCAGCCTTGCAATTTGACCGCTCGGTTTGACTTCGGGCACTTGGGGAATAGTGAAACCTGAGCTTGAGAACTTATAAAGGTGTTTGTGCCCTGCTGCATTATGCATTCAGCCGCTGGTTCTGCTGAGGTGTTGAGGGGTCAGTTGTGCAATGGCAAAAAGACAGCAAGGCCGACTCAATTTACAAGGCCGACAGTGAAGACTGTGCAGGCGACCAAGCCGCCTTTTCGCGGCTGTGGTGCGACATCCACTGTGTGAAGGATGCGGTCAACCAGGGAGACATGGCAGCAGTCTAGCCCATGACGCTTCATTCCTGGCTGGAGGGGGCCTTTTTGTGGGCATTGCTGCCTTGTGGCTCTTCGCATAGCTGTTCCATTTTTGGGATGGCGTGTAGTCCAAGGCACCACCTCAGGCTCACAAGGAGTCCTTTGGGTGTTGCTGTCGGCCCTCCCAAATCGGTCCTCCCCCACCGCCCATCGTCAAAAAAGACCAAGGAAATCGGGCCCTTCGGATTTCCTTGGAGAACGCTGTGAGAGTCTTGACGGGGAACATGGATCGATTGACGGAGCACCAGTCACAACTGATGGTGGACCAGTTCGATGCCCTGCGCGCAGATTTGTTTCCCAATGCCGAGCTGCCAGGACCGTGTTTGGTTCAAGCGAGCCGCGAAACAACCTTGCGTTTTGGACAGCGATTTTTTCCTGCCGCCCCGAAATCACCGCCCAAGGGTACATAGGGCATTTCAGACATCACACACACACACATACATACATACATACATACATACACATGTACATATACATATACATATACTTATACATATACACACACATACACATACATATACATATACACATACACATACAGATACATACATATACATATACATATACATATACATCACGAAAGGTAGCGGTTACGCTACCTGAGTTTTCCTTTTGCTTTAGCAAAAATGTATTATACTCAGAGCTGGAGCCTATCTCTCAGAGAAATGGTCCCGACATCTTCGTTTGATGGCCGGGGGGGGGCCCCCGTTCGTTGGACAGTTCCGGACCATGCGGCGCACAAGTAGTTAAAACAATACAAGACAACTTTTCACACAACAACTTAAAACAATCATCTGTACAAGTACACAATAATGCAAGACAATTTGAAGAGAACCGGCATCTTTGGAGTGGAGACAATCACACTTCGTATGACTAAAAGAGCACTTAACACTTCTCAGATACTCAACACTATAAGAAACTTATCATTCCCAGTCGTGTAACAATCGAAGATTAAAACTCCGCGAACCCCGCAGACCCCGCGGACCCCGCGGACCCCGCAAACCCCGCGAACCCCGCGGACCCCGCAAACCCCGCGAACCCCGCGAACCCCGCGGACCCCGCAAACCCCGCAAACCCCGCGAACCCCGCGGACCCCGCGGACCCCGCAAACCCCGCGAACCCCGCGGACCCCGCAAACCCCGCAAACCCCGCAAACCCCGTGGACCCCGCGGACCCCGCAAACCCCGCGAACCCCGCGGACCCCGCAAACCCCGCGAACCCCGCGAACCCCGCGAAACCCGCGGACCCCGCGGACACCGCAAACCCCGCAAACCCCGCGAACCCCGCGGACCCCGCAAACCCCGCAAACCCTGTGGACCCCGCGGACCCCGCAAACCCCGCGAACCCCGCGGACCCCGCAAACCCCGCAAACCCCGCAAACCCCGTGGACCCCGCGGACCCCGCAAACCCCGCGAACCCCGCGGACCCCGCAAACCCCGCGGACCCCGCGGACCCCGCGAACCCCGCGAACCCCGCGGAACCCGCGGACCCCGCGGACACCGCAAACCCCGCAAACCCCGCGAAC
>CAXAMN010000891.1:674666-704053 GCA_963970005.1 Durusdinium trenchii
CGTGGACCCCGCGGACCCCGCGAACCCCGCGAACCCCGCGGACCAAAAACCAGGAAAGATTTTGTCGGAAAGGGATTTTGAGGCTTTTGGAGGCTTCAAAATTGCACAAAACTATGGTATTTACAGGGTTTTGTGCACCTTCCCGGCAGAAAACGCCGGTATTTACACGGTTTTCCGCGCTTTTCCAGCACACAACCGTGGTGCGCCTCTGGATCGACGGCTACAAAACACCGTAAATACCAGTGTTTTCAGCTCCTCCTGTCTTCAAGCGTGGCCTTAGACCTTGCCGCGGCTGTGGATCGACGGCAACAAAAACTCGTAAATACCAGTGTTTTTGAGCTCGTCCTGTTTGCAAGCATGGCCTGCGGCCACGCAATTTACAGGGTCGCAGCACGTCACTATGTAAATCCGAAGTTGCATTTGAGAAATATGTGACGTGATTGTGATTAGTTTGTGCATTAGTTTTTCTTTCATCACGCTCAGTCACTTCTCTTCAAACAAGTGGGGGGCCTCTCACCTCCTCCCGGATTACGCCTGATTCCCTGCTACCTTTCGTTCACCCCCCTCCTCTCTCAAGTATACATACACATACATACATACATACATACATACATGCATACATACATACATGCATACATACACACACACATACATACATACATACATACATACATACATACATACATACATACACATATTCATGTTCATATTCATATTCATATTCATATTATGATCAATATGGATCCTCTCCTTGGATCACTCCCGGCGAAGCCTTCGCTTTCTCGAGGCGTGGAGCTCCAGCGGTTCTTGGTCTCCAAGGTCCGGTCGATCCAGGCAACGCCCGGTCGGGGCCCGAATTGGAGAACTGTTGTATCAGGAAGGACTTGGTAGCCTGAACAGCCTACCCTGCTGGTGCCGGCCCGGGTGCTGGTGCCCGCCGGGATTTTTCCACGACTTGTAGCGCCTTCACCAGCCTGGCCGAGTTGGGATTCGACTCATCTTTCACCTACTTATTTCTCAAATGGTCTGTATAACCTAAACTACCCCACAGTCGCAGTGTTTCGGGATCTGTGTGCAGGTTGGACAATGACCAGATGCACAGAACACCTGGCACAGATGCACAGAACACCACCTGGCAGGCGCTCCTCTTTCAACCACTGGATGCTGCGGGCCAAGATGTGACCGGCCGTGCCGTGCGCGCTTTAAGCACCGAGCTCTCCAGCTGGACCGGCGACGGTCCGAACGTGGCCGGGACGAAGAGGATGTTGGGCAGTTTTTCTGGATGTTTTCCTTTCCAACCAATCCATTCTGGGGATCTTGGGTGATTGAGTCAGCTCCTTTTTTTTGGAACTGTTCCTCCCCGAATCATCCTCAGATCAAGGGAAAACATCATGAATGTTTTTTGACTTCCTTCAGGTGACACACCTGCTCAACAAAGCGGAGACTTGGACTTTGGGCGGTGCTGCTTCAGCAGATTGGGGAGTAGATGGTGTGAAGTGAGTCGCCGCCGACCCTCTCCAAGGATCTTTTGCAGGGTGACCATCATTAAATCATTATTTTCAGTTCTCAATGAACTCGTCATAATTTGGGGCCGTGAGCCGCGCTGGGCCGCACCGCTCGTGAGCCGTCAGATCATTTGGCTGCTGTGGCTGTGTCCGGCGCGAGTGCTGGTCCGGCTTCAGGATTGGATTGTTTTTTGGGGGCTTAAGACCTGCCGCACAAGATAGGGTCTGTACGGGCTGGGAGGTGCAAAAACCTTGCAAAAGAGCGGGGTAATGTCTTATCAGTATAACCTTGATTAACAGAACCCCCCTTGCATGTATAATCATATCCAAACCTTCACTGGAAGGCATTTCGTACAACAAGACGATAAATCAGGCTCCAAAACTCTGCTACATCTTGGATTATCCCACGAAGCAGAATAGCTCGACGACCTGCACTACCCAATGGACCAGCTACGTTCCAATTCACACGGCAGATTCTTACAGAAAGGGGGAGCAACCCTCCATACCATTCGGACATGAAGCTCCCAGATCTTCGTTGCGCAAATGCCTTGGCCAAAACTTCTGGAAGTTTCGGCAGCCAACCAAGACTCATTGATCCGGCATGTTCGATATGCCATTTCCAAAAATAACCTTGACATACCTTGACTATATCACACACCCGGATGAAGGCTGAGGGAGACTTGACTTCGGACTTCCGTGCCGAGCATGGTCTCGCCATTCGGTCTCGCAGGTTCGGTGATATGCCAAGAGCACCCGTCTAAAAGACAAGGGACCCAGTGGTAACAGCTTTGGATCTGTAAGTGCACGGCCCATACGAAACTTTTCCATTCCAAATGGGCGGTTTATGAAGCCAAGACCCTACAGTTTTCCATGTGATGTGCAGACCCTCATTCGGAATCCCAGGAGACGGTCCACGCAGCCGTGAAGCTGACGAAGCAAAGACATGGCCTTGGCCGACTGCAAGCGTTGACGCGAAATATCGGACGTGCTGCTGTGGCCATTCAGGACCTGAGGGCCGAGTCCAGAGTGATGGCTTTCTGGACCACGAGCTGATTGATTCAGGCTCAAGAAAGGCATAGGTGGGATAGTCTGAGCGTGACTTGAGGCATGTCTCAACATATGACTCGTTTCCAACAACTCTTACATCCCCTGAGTCTGCTCGCCCTTCACAACTGTGGTTGAAATAAATAAGTATGGTTCTGCCTGCATGTGCCAATTTCTTTGGCACAACTTTACCTCTAGCCGCTAGCCACTACTTGCTTCGTCTTGCCCTTGCTTTATCCCGCTTTCATTTTTGCAGGATCTCGCCCGTGCCCAGAGTCATGAGCTCGGCGTCTACAACCACAGCTCCTTTGCGTGGAAAGAGCGTCAGGAGCACCTGCCCAGCGAAGCGGGGGGGTAGGCGATTGCTGCTTTTTGCTTTCCACCTGCGTAGGAATTTCACATCCAGGGAATAGAGACATATAGAGGAATAACACACCTCCCGAGCAATTCCAAGCAGGTAGTCAGGTTCCAGCGTAGGTCCCGTTCGACAGCAGCAGTGATTTTTGACTAGTTGACCAGTTGACAGCCCGCAGATCATCATCATGAAGTCATCACTTGTCACATTTTGTGACATCAATTGATAGTGGAACACTTTTGAGCCAAGAATCAGGGTCGATTGGATGCACCACCCGACACTGGTGTCGGCGAAGGCGCATCGTTTCAGGCACAGGCCTGCACATGCCACTCCATGATTCCCATGATGGGGGTCCCAGGAAACCTGTGAGAGCCTGTAAACAAGCAAATCTCTATGTGAGAGAAGTGCTTTGACTAACCATCGTCATCTGCTGGTAATGGGATACACCCATGGGTAGGATTTGGTCCAGACCGTCAGACCTGTGGAGCCGGGAGACGACCAGTCCAGATGGAACACTCCATGACATTCGACAGCGAAGGCGGAGAACGTCGGGACAATCCAACGGTGTTCTGATGTTGTTGACATCTTCCATGGCTAATCTACTCGGCTGCTGGGGTGGTATGGGGTGGTGCTTCCATTGGCTTGGCCTTTTCCAATGGCGGTCTTTCGAACCGGCGCCAACCTGTCGACCTCGCCGAACCTGCTCCGCCAGGAGCAGCTGTTGAAGTCCTCCGTGGATCGCTTTGAGGGCGACGCTCTCTTCCGTCCCGAGCTCAAGCGTCGGGGCGCGCCGCTCGGGGGTCGGCCCAACCCGTCGGAAGAATTGGACGGTGGCGAGGTCAGCCGATTCCAGTTTAGGGCGTGACGGCTGCTTCAAGCTTCCAAATGTCTCGAAACACAGCAGGACAATGCAGGACATAGGACACCGTCAACATGGCCAACGTGGCTTCTTTCTTCGCCTTTCATTTCTCATTTCCGTCCCGTTAACAGAAAACCATTGAAGACCACGTCTCCGAGCGCACCCGTCTCCGAAAAAAGAATCCACGAGATCTTTAGATCTCAGACCTCGGGTGATCTCAGACCTCAAAGCCTTGTTGAACCTGAAACGCGACGTGTCTGAACGTGACGTCAGGTGACGTGGGCAGTGTTGGTGCCTCACCAGTGCTCTTGGAGCTGGATAGTACTTGGTGGTCCTTGAGAGCGACGTTGGATAAGTACTTGAGCTGCTTGACCATCTCAAGCGACATCAGAACAGGTTGGTGTTGGGACTTTTTGTGTGCCTGGGTGTGGCGACGCACCGGGTCGTTGAACTGGGGGGAGCCGTTATTTTCTTTCTTTTTTTCCCGGAAGATCCCGCAGGCTGTATTCTGTTCATTCTTGGGTGTGAACTGACCCCAGGCCCCAGAAATAGGAGTACATGGTTGCACCCACCATAAAATAGACATACACATAGATTCGTGTTTATATACTCTCGCATAAACCCCAGATAGCAAAAGATATTTGGTCGGCAGCACCCAAGCGCTTTTGTTTTGATTCGGTGTAGAAGTGATCTGTGATTTTGCACATGTACCAAAAACAGCACGAGTCCCTCGACCATGCATGCCTATTGACTGTGTACCAGCTGAAGAGTCGACGCGGTCAGTCACTGTGTGGAATTTGATGCATTCTCTGAAGCAAAACAACAAGTTTTCAGCTGACGCACAACAAGCATTCCAAGTGAACGCGCCGAGGCCACACATCAACAAGTTTTGAATCTTGTGACATACCAGCCCTCCAGCAGCACCAGCACCAGCACCCAAGCTCCAAAGTGTGCACACGGCCATACACATCCGCCACACTTCGCAGCGGCACCAGCACCGCGGCTCCAATTTTGCGCGCACACACCAGGAACCTGTTCTAAAGAGGCTCATCTTAGGCCAGGTAAAGAATGGTAGTAAAATGACAATATGATGACCTACCATTGGGTGGAATCTCACCTGATGTACCTCACCATTTGACCATTTGGTGTCTCACCTGATGTACCTCCATGGCATCCTGGACCTTTCCCCACCTCGGTGGACCGACGGATCCGAGGCTCGGCCAAGAGATATGCACAGGCCATGGGAGAGGCGGGGGCCGGACCCGGCGGAGCACGCGGCGGAGCACGCGCCGTGACTGGAGGGACGGCAAAGGTCTGTCAGACGCGACCCGGGTGGAAGAAGTACATGATCACACTCACGGCCATGGACGGCCCACACAGATGGGTCGTTGTTGTTGGGGCTCCGATCGCGTTGTCTCTGGCGGCCGGGTGTGTTGGAGCGGGTGCCGCGAGGGGAGCGGGGTGCCGCGCAGTTTTTGCCAGCAAGAGATCCAGCAGGGGGGGGGGGCCAAAACTGCGAGTCCAGTACTTAGTGACTTATTGTTTAGGTGCCTGACAATTGCCGGATTCTACGGGACAAAAAGCAATGCCGCTTCGAAAAACACCGCTTTGGAGGTGGCGAGCATGCTTCAGAGCTACACGTCATGCTCCATTCAGTATGCTCCAGTGCACGGGAGCTTCTCGCACTTGATGAAGGCAGAGAAAGAGCATCGGAGACTTGGTGTTCGTTGAAAGCAGCGGGGACGATCTGTTTGGCTTTCTTTTTGGCGACCTGTTTCAATTGAAGGAGAGTTTGATCCACACGCGTTTCAATTGAACAATTGCCTGGCTAATGATCCTGTTCCTTTCGACCATTCGACTTCTCACTTGAATATATAAACAGGCCGGTGACTGAAGGGACTATAGCGACATCTAGTGACTGTATATTGATACTTGGCACCGTAAGGCTCTTGGCATCCCAACCGCCACTTTAGTTGAAATCGCCTGTTAGGCTGTTTGTTCTTGTGGGCGTCTCGACGCTCAAAGAACCTCAGCCCTCCGTATGGAAAGACCGTGGCTTTAGAGGAACGGTTTCACTCAGGAAGGCTTTGGATGAAGCTTGGTCCTCTGCCGTGCCGATGACTGGGCTTTTGGTCTCCAAGCTGGTGGACAGCAACGCCTTTGTGAAGTTGAGCATTGAAGATGCCAAGGTGACTTGGTGCTTTTCGGCTTGTGACTTGCACCAGCAAGGGCCACCATGTATTCAAACTTGCATTCTTGGCGCTCACGGTGGTTTGCTTGAGGATTCTTGGTACCAGTGATTTGTTGAAGAGTTGGCCTTGTGGATTCACCGGGCTGGCCCGCTTCCGACCCTGATTTCGCCGGGTTCTAGCGATGTTTCAGTGCCTAGCCTTGTGCCCTCCCTCAGAGCCCAAGAGCATGTGTGTCATGTGTGTGTGGGTGACATTTCAGCATAGGTAGTGAACGATTGCCATGCGTAGGCGCTTGAGTAAGTATTGGTGGCCTGTGAGGCTGAAGATGGGAACAGGGACTTGTGGCAGCCACATGCCAGGGAAAACCACATCTCATGTTGAAGCTCTTGTCCATGTTAGGGAGGGGTGGCTGGGGCAAGATGGCAAGGCTAATCAATCCTCAAACACTTCCGGTGACCGGAAAACGCTGTAGTCTCGGTAGTCTCAGTTGTTCAGCCTGATCAGCCGCATCGATGCCGCATCGATGCCGCATAAATAGCACCCCTCTTTCGTGATCACGAAGACGAATGCTTGCGGCTGCCTATGAGCTCAGGCTGCCTATGAGCTCCTGCATTCTGAGAAGCAGCTCTGCAACGAGCCCGGCGAGTCTGGTGCCAAGCGAGCCGGCCAGGTGCTCAATCAGACTTTGCAGCAGGGCTTGGTGGGGCAAACAGAGAGGCAACTGGCGACCTTGTTCCAGGACCCCCGAGACCACTCGCATTGCGAAAGCACGAGCTCGATGGGCGATTGGGTAGGAAGTAGCATGGAAGGGGATGGCATTGGTGCGCCTTGGAAGGCGATGTTTTGCCACAAACGGCCCTTTTTCCTTGCAAGTTTGTTGGATAGATAAAGAGATTCCTTTGTACGGTACTCCTCCCGCGATTTCATCGACAAGACCTGTGGCAAGCTGCGTGTGGCAAGCAGGACGAGGACCAAATAGAACTCATTAAACAGCCTTCAGACGAGCTGCGCGTGGCAGCTTAGCATCACCCAGGGAGGTGTTCGTAACGTCGCTCCGCATTGGTCGAAGTGCGTTACTAACGCCAGCAGCTGCAAGAGTTCGATCTCTTTCCGAGAATTGGACAGGGTCATCTAGCATGAACATGCATAAATCATCGCCCATTTCAGTCCGAGTAGCGGCCCCCGACGACCACCTATTTCAGCTGTGCGTGCACATGAAACCTTTTTTGGATGAAGAAGAATGGTGCTGGCGCCGTTTTCGTTTTCGATGGACCCCCTGCGGCCGTGCGCCAGCGAGACCTCCAGCACCTCGCCATCAGGAGCTTCATCTGTTGCAGGGGCGGCTGCCCCCCTCGTCGGACGCGGAGAATGCGGACGTGCTGCAGCAAAGCGCGCTCCGGGCGCAATATGCCATCAGGGCGGCCCGACCCTTTCACCAGGCAAGGCCGGGGGGGGGAAGCTAGCCAGATTTTCAAGTTGTGTGATTTCGTTGGGTTGGAACATGTCCAACTAAAAGACAGAGTTGCGGAAGAAAGTTGAATTTTCTAGGTCCCACTGTGCGGGTCCCTCTGAAACCCGCCGAGTCGGGCCGCAGTGCCTCCGGCGTGGCCTGCATGTAGGCCACGAAGCTTGGGGGTTGCTGCCTTTCATCACCTGAGTTTAGAACTCTTCCAATACAGGGCTCATAGTGCACCAGGTCGGCCAAAAACCCAACGTGAGGCCCTGGCACATCAAAGCCTCCGGATGCTGTGTGACTCACGTGAGAAGTGACACGGTGCCCAGTGAGAGAGCCCAGTGAGATGCGCGTACGGCGCGATGCCCGGGCAGTTCATGATCGAAACAACTATTAGGATTATATATTAGGCTTGCGTTCGACCATGAATAGAAGAGTTCACCTGGCTTCGTAGTCTTCAACGGTGCTATGTGATTGCTTGCTTCAAGGCCAAACAAGATCAACTCGCTTGTACGCCCGGAAAGGCGCCTTGCTTGTACATGTGGACAACGACTCGCTCGTACCACATGCATGCGACATACCAGCGCTGGAAGCCACCAGAATGGCTGCAGCGACATACCCACAATTGGTCCGTTTGGATGCGGTGCCCGCCGTGAAGAGAACGAAGGCAGATCGTCTAAGGCGTCAGGTCGTCCAAGGCGTCAGGTCGGTGTTCGGCGAACCACACGGTGGTGAAGGCATTTCTGTGCCTCGGACATCCGTAGCAGGTCCTTGGTGGGCCAACTGAGCGGGGTAAATGGAGAGGACGGGGCCTTTCCGACCTCGCCGGCCTTTTGTGTTCTATGCGAGGATCAAATTTAGAGCAGGAGGCCCTCCAAGGCGCCCCCACATGCAGGTTTTGGCGCAAGTGAGTGCGCAGGTGAGTTGACTTTTGCGTGCGCGATGGGGCATCACCCCTTCAGAGTTAGATCGTGTGCACAGCGGGGGTGCCGTGGGAAATCCAGGGAAAATATACTGTTGTAAAGTACACTCCATGTACTTGAGGTTCAGCTGTCAATTTGTGTTTTCCGAATCCTTTCATCCGCCAGAGGGCGGGTACTCAAGAGCTCCAGCATCGGCCGCGGAAAAGAGAGATCTCGTACGCTCTCTTTCGTTCTGGGGAACTTCGTGTGTCTTCAGACCCTGCTACCACCGCAGTTGCATGGTAGCGGAGCCCCAACCGGGGCTCCAGACACGCTACCGCTGCGCACTCCACTTGCACAACAACACCTCACTGCACACCACTCCACAGACACGACTGCTCCAACAACCATGGCTGGCACCGCGACCTTAGACACCACCAGCCTGTGGGATAGCTTTATCCCACAGTTTGACGGCCAGCCACAGTCCTACAGAGAATGGAGGAAGAGAATAGCAATATACCACCACAAGATGACCCTCCAGAAAAGATCCGGTGAGAGCCTGCTCAACCTCATCGGAAGCTTGCAGGGTGCTGCATGGAAAGTCGTTGAAGACTACGATCTCAAGAAGATCGAAAAGGAGGGAGCCTTCGATGAGTTGATGGGCATGTTGGATAAGGCTTTTGCCTATGACGGCAGAGTTCAAATGCCGCAGGATTTTGAGAACTTCTTCACCCACAACCTGCGCAAACCTGGCTCCACACTTTTGCAATTCTGCACAGAGTTTGATGAGAAACTTCGACGCCTTCAAGCTCACGGCGTGAAGTTGCCGACAACGGTGCAGGGCTGGTTTCTTCTCAAAAAGGCCAATGTGACCAGGGAGCAGCGACAACTTGTGCTCACTCATGCACCCGGCCTCAAGAGAAACAAGGTTCAAGAAGCCTTGTACTTGTTTCTTGGCCAGGATCACAAAGCAGCCGTGGTTCCTGAACGTCGTCAGTTCGGACGAGGTAAGGGGCACAAAGCCTTTGTGGCTGAAGAAGGCTGGGGTGACCTCGATGAAGCCTTCTACCAAGAAGATTACGGCTGGGAAGATGACTATGAGGCTCCGACCATCGAGTCCTGGCAGGATGATGACTTCGGCTTCGATCAAGAGGCCGGCTACTACCAGTACGACAATGAGCATGAGGATGAGGAAGAAGGTTTCGTCGCCACCTCTGATGGCCCCTGGGACATCGATGAATATGACTCAGCCTACGCCAGCTACCTGGATGCCAGAAAGAGATTTTCAGATTTGAAGTTGAGTCGAGGCTACTTGCCCATAGTTGCCTTGCAAGATGACGCCAACCCATCCTCGACTCCCAGTTCTCCACAGCGCCCCCACAAGGGCAAGGGTCCTCGAAAAGGGAAAGGCGGCAAAAAGGGCCGCTCCAGCACCATCAAGTATCCCTCTCGACCGGGAGGGAAGGCTCCAGATCCCAAGGCTCGTTCATTCGCAGCCATCCAGTGTCTGCGCTGCGGCGCATCCGGCAACATGGCCGCCAACTGTCCAAAGAAGGGCACCTCAACGAGTTCCGGTCCTTCTGTGGTCAATTCACCAGCCAAGCGACAACACACGGAAGGCATGGCCGCAAACACCACCCCCATAGATGAACATGGTCATGTGATTTTTGAGGATCTCCAAGGTCGACAGCGTGTTGATTGCACCATGATCGACCCTGGTGCAAGTGCCTTCCTGATGGGCACCGGACCGTTCGAGCGCTACATCCAACACCTTCAAGAGCTGCAGTACCCAGTTGATGACATCCAGATGACTTCCATCAAGCGTGTCTTTCATTTCGGTGGAGACCACAGTGTGAGTTGTCATTGGAAAGCTAGACTGCCTGTGTTTTTCAACCACAACTATGGCTATGTCACTGGATTTGTCATCCCAGGTGAGACGCCTATGTTGATGGGTCGCCCTATCCTTGAGGCTCTTGGTTTGACGCTCAACTTCCAAAAGAAGGTGCTGATGTGGGAAGACTCTCCATGGCAGGACATCACCATTGGTCGACATGGGGAATACTTGTTGCCTCTCACAGCCGACTTCCAACCTGACATGCTCACTCGGCCACCGGCGTTCGACCTTGTCCTGGCAGATTCCGCCCTCCACGAGGATGTTGAGCCCTTCACCGTGGATTTCAAGACCTACAAGAGTCAGGAGGGGGTCTCTCAGGACGCCGGTCAGACGCCAGTGGCAGAGGGGAGCCGGAAGATCGTGCTGAAAGACTGGAAGCGCATTGACCATGCGCTCAACCACACAGAGCGCCAACTTCAGGCCATGGTTACTTCGGAACTTCATGCTCCACCCCGACCACGGTTGATTTGGGAGGTCTATGCTGGCGCCTCCAGAGTGTCAGCAATCGCAGAAACGTTGGGCTGCAAAGTTGAAGTTTTTGGATATGAGACCGGTTGGGACTTCGATGACCCCTCACACAGAGCAGCCTTTCTTCGCAAACAGCAGGAGGAACTCCCTGATGAGATTTTCCTGGCTCCCAAATGCAGTCTGTGGAGCAAGATGCAAGCTCTGGCAGCCAACACGCCCGAGCGAAAGGAAAAGTTGCAAGAAGAACGCCAATGGCATCATGATGTACATCTTCGTTTTGTCCGGCAGGTTTACCGCCGACAAGTCCTTGGTGCTCGCCATGCCCATTTGGAACAACCCAAAGAAGCCTTGTCTTGGTACACCAAGGCACTTCAGAACTTGCCAGGCTATCATGTGGTTTTTCATCAATGTGCCTACGGTGCCTGTTGCAAGGACATTGACAACAGTTGGAAGCTCGTTCTCAAACCTACAGCCCTTCGCACCACAAAGAGAGCTATGGCACAATCGATGAACTTGTTGTGTGACAAGAGCCACACTCATTGCACCTTGGAAGGACGCATGCCTGGTGGACGCCTTCGCACCAAGTACCTTGAGGACTATCAGCCGGCCATGGCATCAGTCCTTGCTGTAGCCCTGGCTGCCGAAGAGACACCCAAGGCTTGGAACCAGGCCTACACCCTTGAGGACAGTCAGCCAGTGCGCTCACATCAAGGACGCCTCATCCAACTTTTGACGACCAACAAACAAGAAGCTGTTCGTGTGGTCCAGAAACTGCATAGAAACCTTGGCCACCCAAGTGCTGAGAAGCTCACCGACCTTTTGGAAGTCAGAGGCGCTTCTCCTGAGGTTCTTGAAGTCGCACGTCAATATCATTGTGCCACCTGTGACATGTTCAAGAAGCCTGCACAAGCATCTCCGAGTTCGGCCAAAGTGGTCACAACCTTCAACGATCAGCTACAGTGTGACGTGTTTTGGATCAAGAGTGGACAAAACAAGTTTCCAATCCTCTCCATGATTGATGCAGCCACCAAATGGCAAGCCGCCACCTTGTTGCAAGCTGAGAGGGGTGACTGCTTGATCGATGCTCTTCAGCGTTGTTGGCTTGCTCTTTTTGGTCCTCCTGCTCAACTCATCACTGACGAGGGAAGAGGTTGGCTTTCAGATGAGTTCACTCGCTTCACTGATGAACTTGCTCTCCAACACACCGTTGCACCTGGTGAAGCGCATGAACGATTGGCATTGGTCGAAAGACGCCACGCTGTTCTTCGCAAAAGCTGTGAACATGTACTTGCGAGAAACTGCTCAAGAAGGAGGTTCTGCAATCCGAGAAGCCCTAGTCTATGTGGTTCCACAGTTGAATGCTCAGCCAAATGCTTCTGGCTACAGTCCTTCTCAATGGCTTTTGGGTCAACAGCCCCACTTTCCTGGAGACCTTCTCAACCCTCATTTGTCACCACTTCACCTAGAAGGCTCCAAGGGCTTTGAGGATGAGCTGCAAAAGCGAGCAACTGCTCGCATGGCCATTGTGCAGACAGACATCGATCGCCGTCTTCGGCGAGGCCTCCTCCGAAAGTACTTCGGCGCCAGCATTGTTTTCCAGCCTGGTCAACTTTGCTACTACTGGCGAGATGCCAGAGCGGCTGACCTGGTCAAGGTCAGATGGAAAGGCCCCGCAAGAGTCCTGATGCGAGAAGATGGTGACGATGGCAAACCCTGTCTCTACTGGATCAGCCACAAGACCCAGTTGCTCCGTTGTGCACCTCATCACCTACGACCAGCCTTGGAGAAAGAGACTGACACCCTGATCAACGGCATCCAAGAAGCAAAGAAGGCTATGTCAGAGCTGAAGAGCAGAGGAGTCACCAGACTCTTGGATCTCAATGTGGTCAACCGACGTCGCATCGAAGACTTAGAGTCGGAAGAGGAAGAGATTGAACAAGAATTGGAAGAAGAAGAGGAAGACTTGCAGCCTCCTTTGCAAAGACGCCGACTTGAAGCACCAATTGGTTCCCCACAAGCTGTAGCACCTGCGCTCAATGATGCCACTCAGCCTGCGCCAAATGATGAACCAATACAGTCCGAACCGGATTTGGAGTACGCTCCTACATCCCCTGCACACAGTCAGCAAGGGGTTGAACCACAACAACAGGCTCCACCAACCACAAGTCCGGCGCCACTTGCATTACCACTTGAGGCACTACCAGCAGTTCCAGAGAACCAACCGGACACACCTTCTCTGAACGAACCGTCCAGAGAACCCAGTCCGCCTCACTCAAGGGCCAGCCAGAACCATCCAGCGTCCCAGCTGGACCCAGACACAGAGGCCCTGTACCAGCCAGCTCAACCTGGTGAGCGTTTTGAGCTGATGAGACGACGATATGACCAACAAGAGACCATCTCATTCGGCAATCGACGCTATCGTGGCATCCCTCAGACATCACAACCAGAAACAACCAGCGCCTCCAACCACAGAGCCGGTCCCTATGACAAGCCATTCACATCGGGCACTGACGATGTCATTGGACACAGTTTTGAGGTCGATGCACTTGACCCTTCGTTCCTACCGCCCGGATGGCACATGGAAGATGGCTTCATCACCATGGACCGCAGTCCTCAAGACTACTGGGAGGTGGTTGTTTGATTCGCCACCACGTCGTGCCTCGACGAACCAAGTTCGGCCTTCAACAGCTCAACAAAAGAGAGCTCCAACACCTTCCAGTCTCCCTGCAAAAGCTGGACTCCATCCGCATCACTGTGCGGAAGACAGGCCAAGAGCTCAAGCAGGAATCTGATGTTTGGCAAAATGGAGCTGGTACCCCAACCAGAAAAGCCTGGACTGGTGTCACAATCTTCCAGATCAACGGAGACACTCGTAAGGAGATGGGCATGACTACCCATGACACCCAGTCAGCCAAGCAGTTGGGCCGAATGCAAAAGGCTATGGCCGACGAGAAGATGCAGAAAAACAAAGGCGAAATCAGGGAGCGTGAACTGTCCCTGGAACATCGCCTGCTCTTCCAACAGGCCAAGCAAAAAGAGTTGTCTTCTTTTTTTGAAAACGGAGTGTGGAGTTTTCAGACCACCAAGGAAGCCACACCCGAAAGGACACTCGCAAGCAGAATGCTGCTCAAATGGAGCAAGAATGCCGACGGCAGTCCCCGAGCAAAGGCTCGTCTGGTGGTGAGGGGATACGCTGACGTTGATGCATTGGCAGGTTCACTCGAAACCTCCTCACCTGCATCCACTCGCCTCGGCAGAAATCTGTTTTTGAGTTTGAGCAGCTGCCTCGGATGGACCGGATGGTCCGCCGATGTTTCAACTGCCTTTTTGCAAGGCCTTCCACAAGAACGGAAGCTATGGGTGAGGTTGCCGTCCGATGCACTGGCATTGTTGGGCGCAGACTCCAACACAAGAATGTTCCTCCACAAACCCGTGTACGGACAACTGGACGAAGCTCGTCGATGGTTTTTGGAAGCCAGTTCACGCCTCAAGCAGCTCGGCTGGGAACAGCACTCCCTTGACCCCTGTTTTTGGAGATTGTTTGAGCCGCAAGACGGTGATGCCTCCACACCAAAGTTGGTGGGACTTCTTTGTTTACATGTCGATGACATGTTGGGTGGCGGTGACAAAAACTCAGCTGTCTACTGCCGCATGGAGACCGAAATCAAGAAGATGTTCAATTTCCGCACCTGGCAGCAAGATGAGTCTTTTGAATACTGTGGTGCGGACATGTCTCGGTCGACGGACGGCACTTGGACTGTGAGCCACCAGAAGTTCTTTGGAAAGGTCAAGCCCTTGACCATTGAGAAAGGCCGCCAAACTCACTCACCAATGACCCCAAAAGAGCAGAGCTTGCTCAGAGGTTTCTTGGGCAGCCTCCAATGGCCAGCAGTTCAGTCGAGCCCACACCTTTTGGCCAGCACCTCAATCCTTTCAGGCGAACTGAGCACCGGTCTGGCAGCACCACTTTTTGAAGCTAACAAGCTCCTAAGATTTGCCAAGGACAACAGCGATGTGACCCTGCGCTATCCACCCCTTGGCGCAACCCAAGACCTCCGACTCAGCTGCATGTTCGACGCAGGTGGTTTCATCTGCCTCCTGACTGACAAGGAAGCCTTCGAAGGTGTAGAGACACCCTACCATGTCTTGGACTGGAAGTCCATGAAGCTTCCAAGGGTCGCCAGAAGTTCACTGGCTGCTGAGGCCCAAGCCTCAAGTGCTGCTGCAGACAATGTCGAGTTCATTGTTCGCTTTTGGAATGAGCTGTTCAATCCTCAGCTTGAGTTGAAATCCAACCTGGCCGTGACAGAGAGCTCACTTCAACCAGTGCTGATTACAGATGCTAAAGCTCTGTATGACACTTACCATAGAGATGCCTTCAACCACGGCTCCAACGACAAGCGCACAGCCCTGGAAGTGAAAGTGACCCACCAACAAGTTGAGAGTTTTGGCGGAAGACTCAAATGGGTCAGCTCTGAACGCCAGTACGGCGACGGACTGACAAAGCTGTCAGCAAGGCAGCTCCTGGCCGACAGACTCAGACACGGATCCATCAAGTACACTTGGGATCCGACATACACAGCGGCAAAGAAGAAGCCGCTAGAAAGCCGATGGAGCAGTCGAAACGAGTTCACAACCACAGGACAACATGACACAACCACCTACAACTCACAAACACAACACCAAGTTCCACTACAAGCCACAATCGACGAGCACACGTCCCTGAAGCAGGAGTCACCACTACTCGAGGTTCCCCAGTCTGCCAATCTCAAAGAGATTGAAGTAGCCGGATCCGCTGTAGGTAGCATGCCTCCCAGCCATGGACGTGCGCTTTTTGCGCTGCTGCTGATGTCGGCCCTCTCGCCGGCACGCGCCGCCAGTGGTGATGAGAAGCCACTAGGACCTGGATGGCTCTGGTGGTTGGTCATGGTTTTTGTTGCTGCAGCAAGCTGCCTTTTGGGCCACTGGCTCACACGGAGGCGGAACACGCCCATCGTGAAGAACCTGACGGAGTCAGTCCAAGAGGCAGTGAAACTCCGAGATGAAGCTCTGGATTCCATGATTCTCTACCGGCAACGTGCCATTGAGAATCAAAAGGCTGCGCGTGAACAACGCATAGCCAACGAGCTCGTCCTTCAAGAACTGGACCAGGCCCGCTCGGAACTACAAGAGTTGCAACAACGACACCACCAAAGAAGTCCTCCACTCACGCCCCAGGAGGAAGCCGCATAGCAGCTGAATCTCACTATCGTGAGACACTGTTGGACGCCAAGGGTCTTCTCCAGAGATGCTGGCGAGAAATGGTGGAACACGCACGGACCTGTCCAATGAGAGATGAAGTCTTCATGGCCTCACGAGGTCGTGTCTGGCACCACAACCCGGACTGCCCAGTGCTCCAACGACAAGCACTGAACGTCCGTCCAGTGAGCTACTGCACTACATGCGCGTTCCAATGGATGCACGGTTGGCCAGGTCCCTGGCCAACAGAAATGCAAAATGCAGGACTCGTTTCGCCTGACGACAGCTGAAGTTTTCCTCAGTTTTCCCCCCTTTTAGAGTGTAAAGTACACTCCATGTACTTGAGGTTCAGCTGTCAATTTGTGTTTTCCGAATCCTTTCATCCGCCAGAGGGCGGGTACTCAAGAGCTCCAGCATCGGCCGCGGAAAAGAGAGATCTCGTACGCTCTCTTTCGTTCTGGGGAACTTCGTGTGTCTTCAGACCCTGCTACCACCGCAGTTGCAACTGTAAATTAGTCTTGCGTTGATAATGCGTTGGAAGACCTTAGGTGGTAGAGTTGCAAGTCTGCCCTGGCCGGAGCTTGTGGTGCATCCTTTTAGTATTTTTGACAATTTCCGCACACCGTCATACAGCCACAAAAGTTGGCTGCATGGCAGAGAGGGATTTTGCTTTATGGCCGCCGGTGCGTCCATCCATCCCTCTTTGGAAAGCTGCTCGCTCCGAGCAAGTCTTGACCTTAAAGCAGATGAGTTGATGAGTTGAGCGTCAGGCTGCAGCTGAGCTGGAATTACCTCGAGTCTCCTGGTCTAGAACAACTGATTTTGGCAAACCCACTGGTTGGAAACTGTAAGTGCACAAGGGACCCTTCAAATACTTTTTGAGAGGCTTTCCTTTATGCGGGAGGAAGTGGAAGGGGTGAGTGTCAAGCAGTCTCATGCACCACAGCTGATCAGACGGATAAAGCAAGAGAGAGAGAGAGAGAGAACTAGAGAAAGAATGAACATTAACATGAATATGAAGAAAGGTCTTTTGAGACCAAGAGTCTTTCAGGCTGTCCAATTCCTGACAATGCCAAGGTTCATCACCCCAGGGCACCTTCCCGACCATGAGGCAAGAAAAATATGGTAGCCTGGTGGTCCACATAGGCAACACATACAAACGCAATATATAAACATATGGTTCTTTTGGGAGTGGCTCATTTCTCCATCTCCCGCTCCAGCACCAATAGAGACCAGATTTCGGAGACCAAGCAGTCACGGTCAGTGCTGGTGTCTTTGACGCGTCATGGCGGGTACATTTGTCACGGTCTTTTCCGGATCATCCCACAGCAGGAGGAGGTCAGAGAGCTGCAGCAAATTATCACCATGAAGGACGTGGCGTTCGCGGTGTGGAGCGCCCGTTTGCAGCATGTGGAATCGGCATTTGAGGGTGACTTGCCTTGGGCTTTGTGCTGTACAGATGCTTGCAAGATGAGAACTCCACTGCTGGCAGGTTGTGGGAGTCCAGGTTTGCTCGTTGAGTTACTGTACTTTTTCTTTTGTTCCGATCCCCCCGGTTTTTCCCTTCAGGATCGCATCATCCGCAGTTTGGGAGGGCAGCAAATGCAGGCGCGTCAGCGTGTTGGGTTTGGATCATACTCGTAGCAGTATGCGCTGTATGTAGCTGTATGTATACACTGAACATATTCTGAACACATCGGAAAACACATTGTCTCAAATTCCCCCTTTGGCCATGTCCAATCCACACGGGGGGAGGCCCTAAAAAAGATTAAACAAGTATTTTTGGTGCCCCCTTCGGCGCGGCCGTGCCGGAACCCCCTCGTGTGGTGGTTTTCAGGGGCATTTGATTGGAGTCAAGGAGGTCGTCGCCATGAAGGCCTGTGGATTCGCCGTGCCGCGCGGCAATTCGCGCTCCCGAAGTCACGGTGGGGACTTCGGGTGAGCAAAAGGAGGATGAAAGGAGGAGGTGGGCGCCACATGTTCACGTTCATGTGCCACAGTCTTGTTGATTCTGTGCCGGGGATGGCTGGGGTTGCTAACCACAATTAGTTTGGATATTGTACATGACTAACGGCGCAGCCCGATAGGCTGCAGGCTGCAGCACCTTCAAACCATGGGTATATCGGTGCATTCGTCTTCAGGTGCTCATTGATGCTAGGTGCATTTTTCCGGGCCAGGCTTGCCAGGTGAACCCTTTGTCGGCTCCGCCCCCGTCCATTCGAACCCGGTGTTTTTGCTGTCTGGGACCGGCGGTCCGGGGTGCGCATCGGTCGGGCTTCTAGGGCCCCCTCCTGGGTTCAGATTGACTGTTGATTATAAATTATAGAATCATTCATAAACCACCCCAATATGAAAATGCTCACACAATCCCGAGAGGGAGTCATGTCTTCAAGAGCAACAGTTAACATGAGTTTAGGGGGTTTCTCATCTTCGGCCGCAATGGGCAGGACGACATCATTCGCAGGCCCGGTGGGCCTGGGTAACAAACATAGGCTGAATCCTGTCGAGGGAAGGCTTCGCAGGGTTCGCTGCATGTAGCGTGATGGACATTCGCCAGTCTGAAGATGTTGGAGGAGGTTTCAAGTGAGTGGCAAGCATGTTTTGCAGGAAAAGATATGAACCGATGACATTGAACATTGGGGATGATTGAAGCAAGGACGGAGAGGAGGAAGGAACGTACCCCAAACCACCGCCCTAGCCGCCCTAGCGCCAACGACCGTTTCGAAGCCGCGACCCCAGTAGAGTGACAGGGAGGTCAGTCCTTACTTTCTGAGGATGGGCTGTTGGTGCCTGGTTGGTGGCTGAAACCACTGGCAGGCTCCAGTCTGAGCTGGACGAGCAGAAACGCCTCAGTAGAGGCGCGACAGTCAGAGAATGAGGGGGAAACTGGCAGACACCAACCACACATGTATAGCATCATAGTCATAGTTACATATGTTTGTATCTGTAAATATCTATCATTCCGAAACAGTTTTAACAAGGGTTCTATCTTAGGACCAAAAGGGCTGGCCACGATAGCCATGGCCACGATAGCCGGGTTGATTTTCTATGATTGCAACTGATTGCAACAGTGATGCATGCAGCGTTTCAAACTTCAAATTTGATATCATCCTGTTCCAAGAAATCGTTCCTGTCTACATACCGTATACCGTACACCGTACTTATGCAAGTCTAGGAATTGATGCAAACATCTGCTGAAACTGTTTGGGGAGGTCCGGAGAGCGACGGGCAGCCCTTCACTGCAGCAAGCCGAGACGAATGTCGTCGTCCGAAGCGCCCGTGGTCGTTGTCCAAAGTGGTCCGATGTCTGGCAGTGCCACCAAATGGGTGTTAAAAGAACGTGCCCAGAACACGAGCAGTGTTGTTGTTCTTTTCTTTTTTTTTGCGGTAGGTCATTGGACCAGAAGTGGACCATAGTCTCCTGCGTTTTTCAGAACTGCTAAGAACCAGGACCATCCACAAGAGGCGCTTGACGCCGCACAGGTCTTGCCTGGCCCTCCCAATGAGGTGCGGTGGGTCCGAGACAGGTAGCCGTGGAAATCGCTCACAGATCATGCTAGATCAACTCGGTCCACAGCTGTTTGGCTTCGGATCAAGCTGGCAGCTGGCCAGATCCTTCTTGGATGATCTTGTAGGAGTCGGAGCATGACCCTCGGCATCCCATCCTAAGTACCTCTCCATCCTAAGTAGCTATGGCGACCTCTCCTCATCTGTGAGTTGTTCTACTGTCTTTCACTTCTTGTAGCCTTGCTGTTCGGATCTGTCCTCCGAGGCCTATGTGCCAGACCATGGCTCGCCGGTGGATCGGCGCATCGCGGACTTCACGAACCACCGCAGGTGGACGGAGCCGTGAGAATGATCACCATAATCCTGATACTGTAATCAGTTATTTGCATCCGCGGGTTTGTGCCCAGATGTAGCTTGTTGGAAGGGTTTGTGCCAATAGACTGTTGATGAATCAACTTCTCATGCTTGGATTGTAAAACATCTTCATGTTAGGAGGGTTTATCAATCAACAGTCTACACATTGTTCCGTTGGACAACGGTCAAAGCCGGCTGGTAAGAGTTGACGGGATAGTCAAAGGAGCCGTCCCAAACATGTTGACATTTGGTAGCCGTCGGCGGTCTCCAAGATGCAGGACTGAAGTCAAACATGTCCCTAGCCTTCCAAGATTGAAAGAATGATTGGCCCGGTGTAGCCTAAAATCCTTGGTGCAACAATGGTGGGAATCCATCCTAGGGTGGGACATGCTTCTTTGCCTCCATCAGTTGAGCTGCTTCGCCTCATCGACGGGTAGGAAGAGGCAGTGTGACAGGAGACCTTCGTCCCAGTCCTGGAGCGTTCATTCCTCTACAGAAGAGTGGAGACACCAATCACCGGTTATGTGGATCTTTAGGGATTCAATACCGTGCTTGTCAGAAAAATTTTTGGTTGTTGGGAGGTCCTGAGGGTGGGCTCTGAGTTCCTCCTTCGCAGGAACTTAGTGCTGTTCAGCCGGCTGCAATCTGAGGCGTGGTCATAAAGCGGGCCTCTGGGTTGGGCCACCCAACCAGGAAGAGGATTGTGAAGGATCGCTTAGCCAGCAGGAAATTGATATCGTGTCACATTGCGGCTTGTCATGTCCACTGTGGAAGTACCTACTTCGACATGCATTTAGCTGTATCCTTTGGTGTTTTCCCAGCTGTAGCGCCAAAAACGCCAGCGCAGCGTCCCAGCAAGCACCTTTCAACATTGTGTTTACCAGTGTGCCACCCCTTCCGGACTCAAAACTTCCAGGATCCTAGGTGTTCGAGTCCCACTACCTCATTCATAAAGTGGGCTAGGCCACTCCTTCACTCAAATGCCAAGAATGTTGGTGCAAGTGGTGCTTCCCGGGGCACTACTCTCCCAGGATGCTGAGGACTACTACCTCTACGGCCAGATGCTGGTCCGTTGCTGCCTGGATGAGGCCCATGGTGTGGGGCCCACTCCACTTCCGGAGCTGAAGAACTCGGCGCGCCACGTATCATGCACCGAGATGCACCGAGAACAAGTACTCCCAATTTGATCAATATCAGAACTGGAGAGTTCCATAGAGTACTCCGAAGAGACTTCGATAGAGTACGACCGAGGTCAGTGAGAACTCCCAATAGAGTACTCGCATGATTTGGCCCCTGCCGAAGTTCTTCCATGCTCTCTTTTGATGCATTGCTGGGAGGGGTTCCGCTCCGCAGAAGTGACGTGCGCGCCAGTCGCCCACGTGATGGGCAACTGCGAATCTGGGGTGCTTAGAGGATGGATCTTCGAATTTGATGAACTTTTTGAAAGTTGATTGTTTACGAAAGAAGGCTACTGCAAAGTTCAGTCTTCCATGGGGATCAAGAGCTGGGGGAGCAGAAGTACTTCCCATTACATGTCTTGGCAGCATTCTCTTCCGTTATGGGCTCACTTTCTGGGTAGGACTCTGTACTGCATGGGTGTGATTCCAAACCTCCATGGGCGCTGCGTTAATAAGAAGTGCTGAGCGTGATTTCGTCGGCCCGCAGACCCAAACCCTCAGACCCTCGCGGCGGCGCCTGAGCGGAGCCATGGCGTGGAGACTTGCGAAGCACGCCGCGGCCATCTGGCTGGCGGTGGATGCATCCGTAACTTAGACGCAGGGTCTATGCGGTTGATGCGGGTGTGGCTTGAACATCTGAAAGGAGGCAGGGAGCCGGCACATTCCGATTTGTGTTCACATGAAAGTGGTGCATGGGCCGCATGGGATACGCACGCACCAAGCCATGCCACCTATTGTAGGTGAACCCTTCATGCCGACGAGTACAAGTACATACTGTTTTAATGTGAGCCAGGAATTCAACCTTCCTTGTATATCCACACCAGCGCCGAGATATATTAATTATATAATTTGAATTCGTATTATGTATCAGACCAGCCCGAAACAGGGTCTCCGGCCACGGTGGTCTCCGGCTCCGACTCGTTACATTGTCTCGTGGATCGAGATAACGGAAGACGTTGGGCCGCCCACGTGGTGGCCGGGGTGACCCGGCAATCGCTTTTGAGAGGACGATTGGAAGGCTATCAACGCAGACTGCTAAGGGGTATAGTAGCCTTTTCATGCCTTTTCAAATGGGTTTTGAAAGGTCTTTTTTTGGCGCATCGACATCATGTTGTTTGGGATGTCATGAGACAACTCGACTGAGACAGCTGATTTCTCGCAAACCTTGGAATTCACCTCCCACTGTATGTTTCTATTCGACGGTGCTGTCATGGATAGCACCGAGTGTTCGCGTGTGCTTGTGCACAGAGCGAGCTGTTTGCTTTTCGCAGCGTCTGCCTGCCGTCTCCCCCAGGGGATTCCGGACAACGACATTGGCGCTGTGGATGATGAATCCCCGGTGCCGGGCATTTACAATCCTCAGATGGAGGGGGAGGCGGAGTCGCGCTGCCATGGCTTGTGGGAGGACAAGTTGATTGACAAGCCTCTAATTTCTGGGTTCGCAGAGGCCTTCCCAAAAGACCTTGCAGGCTCATTTCTTCCCATTTTGTGGCACCTTGCAGGGAAGGTAGAAATCCGGCACTTCCTCTGAGATGATCCCTATCAACTTGCTTCCAAATGGTCTGTATTGAGGTGGTGCGGTTGGTGCAGGATCCTTTCCAGCCGGATCAACTTGTCTTTCTCCCTCAGTCCATGGGCCTGATCGAAGTAAGTCCGGTATACCAAAGGAGTACCTCCAGGATCTGCCAGGCTACCCACGCGACAGGCCTGCACTAGACACCACTCGACAAGAGGTTGTATAGGTATTTTGGAAGTTCTTTTTTGCCTTTAGGAAGCACCGCCGGGAAACCCAACAAAAAAGATACAGACTTCCAAGCACCCTCAAGTCTTGAACAGCGCCAAGACAGATTTAGGTCAAGACTCAACACTCAACGCAGTGTAGTCGTCCACCTCTTGTCAAGGGTTTTCTGCTCAAGCTGTGGTCTCTTAAACTCCCAACCGCCCCACCCTCCCCTGTGGCCATTAGTGGCCTTTGGCAGGTGGCAATGTGTACCGATGGGATGTTCTTTGATCAAGTGCTGCGGCAGTGCTACGAGTTCTGCGCGGATGGCTATGAGGTCCGTGGATTTGGATGGCCAAAAAGCGCGGTGGGCGAAACAAGAAAAAGACACTGAGTTACTAGGGGTCTATCAAGCCAGCCCGGGCGCCACACTTTTGTGCGGCCTGGTCCTATGAGTCTATGGGTATTTCTGGACCAGAAAAGCCCGATCCCATTCCCCACCAACGAAACTTGGGAAGAAGAAGAACCAGGTCCATTCCTGAAGCGAAACCGGTTCCTCCCAAAAGGCTTTGAATACTAAACAGTATTTCTTGAACCTTACCAAGAAACAGATATGTACACATCCTGGATGCTCATGAACCTCTTGGAGGAACTTCTTATCCTTCGCCTCATGTAGCATCCCTCCTTTCTTCGAGCACCGCCCATCTCGAGGAGGTGCTCGACCAGTGCTATGAGAAGGGCTGCAAGAAAGGATGGACGGAGGCTGCTGGAAGGGTAGGGGGATCAAACCTAGGTTGCTAGATTGCAATCCTGTACCACCATGTACCACTTGAAACCGCCAAAGCATTGTACATATAATAGTAATTTTTGATGTTATGTATTGTTAATTATGTTTGATTTCAGATGGTGCGGGATTTCTACCTTCTTCAACAGTCGTCGTGTGGCGTGGGCATGGGTGGAGGTTGGCACAGTGAGGGTGAAACCGCAGAGTTCCTGAAGCTTGGTTTTGGTGTGTCTGGGGAAGCATGACACTTCTAGCCCAGGTTGGGCCAGAAAAAAAAACAACAGATTGGTCGTGAGCCTCTATTGTTAACCATGACCCAAATGTATCCAGATACAACCAGATGTACCCAGATACAACGCCAGTTTTCGCTGGCCACCCAGACTCGTCTTCTTCGCAGCTTTGCTTAGACAAGGTGGGACTTCTGTGCAAGAAGAATGGCATCACCCCAGAGACGAAGCAGAGGGCCAGCGGGTGGATTGGGCGGGTGGATTCCTGGGTCCAAAAATGAGCAGAAGATCCAGGGGGATCAACTTAGCAGGGATTACGGTTCTTGGGTTTTGACCCACAGCTTCATCTCAATTTATGGCTCAGCACCAGTTGCCGTTGGCCATCGAGTAGGAGAACGTTTTAGGGCATCTACTGGAAAGGAAGAGTGTGCTTCCAAATGACCTTGGTCCCCTCGATGTGCTACAGCAACGCTCGGACACACCAAGCCTATGTTCCGCCATCAAAAGTTCCCCGAATGGGACACTGAACAGACTTGCCTCTACATAATTTTGCCTGCCCTTTTGTTGGTATATGAGTGTAGCGTTAGACAAGTGACTGTACTTGTCGTTGGACCACTGCAACAACCACCAATCCCTTTAATACCATAAATTGATGCACACCATCCAGCACTAAAGATGGGTCTGAGAGAACCAGCCCATGGTGGTATTTTTGCGGCCCCATGGGCATGGAGCTTTGCAGGGCCCCATGGGCGTGGTGTCTCATGTGCACCCCCATGTTTTATTTCTCTGAAGGCATTTCTGGATGTCAGCACGTCATTGGCACTGGCTTTAGCTCACCCCCACAGTGGTCCTGCCACGAGGGTCCAGGGCCCTGCAGGGCCCGGGCCGGGGCCCTGCGGGGCCCGGGGAGCAGAACGGCACAAAGGCTCTTCATACCCACCCCATGTGAGTATGATAAGACATGAGCGGCCTGAATGACACCCAATGTCTCCAACACGTCGTTTGGGCTCAAAGCACGCAGAAGTCGAGCTCAAGTGTTTAAGACTTTTTGAGAGACCACTTTGGCCACAAGCAGTATCAACTAGCTTGTCAGACGCAGATCGACCTATATGATCTATATGCGCCGAATCTCTAGTGGCACATGGTCTGTAGCTGCTAGTGGCCAGAAGCCTCTATATACTGTGAAAGGAAGAAATTCGGAAACACCTCAAATCAAGAAGAATCGATGACTTCTCTCGCTTTCGTTATTCCCTGATGCACTTCAGGATTGGACCTTGCCTGCCTATGTTCATGTCTCATCCGTACCAACTGGAAGGCCGTTGGTGTTTTTCAGTGGGGCTTTTGATCCCCACAGGATTTCTTCCACTCCACAGTCTTTTAATTTCCTTCCCACAGTCTTTTAATTTAGCACTGGCCGCCCAGTGCTCAGGCACGGGCGCGCGTGCCTAAACTTGGGCTACGCGAAGCCTCCGCCATAGCCCGCCGAACTCCGTGTCCGGCCGACGGTGTCTTTTTTGCAGAGTTCATGAAGATGATGGCTTTCATGAAGATGCTTTGTGGGATGATCCTTCTGAAGCTTGGGCGGCCAACTTTCGCTTTCAGCATCACCGCTGGCTCCCTCAAGCTGAATGGCCGGCTGCATTCACCCAAGGCGGCCGCGTATGTGGCTGAGGCCTTGTCCGAGCATTTGGATGACATGATCGTGTTTTGCCAGAAAGCTCCGGGTGAGGATAATAAGCGGGGCCCGAATGTTCGCATTCTGAGTGGAACCAAGCCACCTCACTAAGAAACGATGCACTGTCAGATGTGCATATGTAGTGGGCGATCCCAGGGATCAGAATTAGCTGCTGCACTGCCGCAACGATTTCTGGTGGTGAACTGAGTTTGAAAATCATGTGTTTAGCTTGGAAACGGCATTCTGAACGACATCTAAACGACATACTTCGTCGGTAAACAATATAGATAGATAGATAGATAGATGGATAGGTATATACTATATTACAAATTTGTATCCATGATGGTAATTGTTTTTCCTCATTTTTCTGATGGGCGATCTGAACGACATCCGAAACGGCATCTGAACGACATCAGTGCTTGACCAGTTGACCACATGGTGCTGACAGTCATAGGCTTTCATCATGTAACAAGCAGCGTACGGAAAGTAGCACAGATTCTGGCACAGAATCAAGTTCATATAGCTAACAAAGAGACCGCCGCTTGGAATTGCGATGATTTGTCCTTGGGATCAGGTTTTTAGGACGTTTCTTTGTGACTTAACTGGCAACTCCTGCGGGAGCTGCTTGAGGGGTGAGAATCTGGAATGGCTGGGGATAGTGGTGTGTCGTGGTGTGTTCGATGCTTTTGATGGGGCCTTTGCGGGAAGCGTCGGCAGTAGCAGAGAAGGCAAACAGCTTGAGTTGACCATGACAAAAGGTACACCAAAGTGCCCAATCACCCAGGTGTGACCTAATCCCATCAACCGTTTGGGCTTCTGGTTTCCCTTGGAAACAACATGAAATAACCTGCTTTCCCCGAACGAACGTTCGAGTTCTCACACTGGTTTCCCCCGTTTTTCATTCGACTCGTCTGTTTTGGTCTGCTTTGGAGTGCCTTCAATCCATGTTGACGATGTTGTTGTCGGATGTGTATGTAACATACGCTTTGAATACTTGACATATGTTTTTTAATCATATCATATAGTCTGAACAAACCGTTCTGAACCCATGGGGCTTCATCTAAATGAGGTATGGTTTGAGACCGACACTGGCCTCGCAGACGCTCTCTGGACAGATGTGGCTGCGCGCGTCTCTGCTCGAGGCTACCACTGCAATGCAAAAACGGGACAGTGCCCTGAGATTTTGACAGTTTTTCTAGCTCTTTCTTATTTCTTCCTCCTCTTTGTGGACACATCGATAAATCTCCAAAAAACCTGCGGACGCCGGAAGATGGATCCCAGAAACCAATTGTTCCATCTGCCAACCCTCGGTCGAGAGCTGAACCGCCCTGCTGAACCACCGCGGGGGTCTCCGGGGCTGGCGCTGAGGTCTCCTGCTCGACCGTACTACGGCATTGGTCTGAATGGCCCGAAGTATGGGGTCCACGCACTGCTGATTTGCCACCTGAAGTAATTCAGCCGGGCGTGGATGGAATCGTTATTGGGGCACTGAACTGTTGACGTCTGGGATGGTGCACGTGGGAGTGTTTCCGTAAAGCCACCTTGGGTGGTGGCTTTTGGACCAAAGTCAGTGGAGAATGAGTGCCTCTATCCTCCAGCCCAGGATGACATTGGCAACGGGTTTGCCTTTCTTTTTGTTCGACTTCCACCCCCGCGTGGTGCCTTCCTCCTTTGTCGTCGCGACCAGCGCGAACGCCGAGGCACGCGACGCCCGGTGCTGCAGCAAAACCATTCGGCGCAGCCCAGGCTCTGTTGCGTCTCGAAGCAGAAGCCGAACAAGGCAGCGCTCATGCAGACCGTCTCGATCTCGGTTCATGGGCAAGACCCTTTGGCGCGAGAGGATTCGGGTTTTGATGTAGACTCTTGATTCATAACCCACCCCACTTGAATTGGACATCCTCTTCACGTGGGGGTATTATTGATCAAGAGTCCACCTTAAATAAACCATTTTCGCATGACTTCGCATGTTTTCATGAGTGTGTGAATCCCAGCTTTCGCCCAGAAGTGACCAAATGTTTCGCCTGCAAAGAAGTCGGTTTGACATTAAAAACCTCCTGTAGGTCACGGGGCATGTTCCCGTTGGAGCTTTAGGTGTGAAAGGGCGAACATGGGTCACGCGATGCCCCCTAAAGCACTCAAAGCGAGACCTGGAGCGCATTTGATCTCGTTTGATACTTCATGGATCGAAACTTTGGTAACTTCTGTTTCCTTTCATCAAGTGGAACGGCTAGAAGACCCGCCTAGGACCATCAAAAGTGCTAAACCGAGGAAGTGGACTTGGCTGTGGTTGGGGCGGGCTTGGACTCCCACGATGCACCCAAGGACTGCGGCGACGCGGCGCGCACCACGCGAGCGGCGTGGCGTGCACCGCGCGAGGCGTAACGCAGGGTAACATCCAGTCATCCCGGTCGGTCAAAGGAAGGGTGGGCGGGCTAACGGGTTGCTTCGCACATTTTGAGCAACACCCGACACCCACCCCACACGCTTGAGAAGAAGCTCATAAGAATGTAGTTCTGAGTGGTGCCGGAGACGCATTAACACTTTGTTGTCTAGCTACTGCATTACCAGTCTAATGTAAAGACGACCTCATAAAGCTGCCATGGCCCTGAGCGAATAGAAAGGCGAAGAGTCAGGAACAATTATCTCAGCGAGCGAACATCATAAACATCTGCCGGTACAGGTTCATGCGTCCACGAACCCTGCCACCGAACTTCCATAGCTGCAGGGCAATGTAGGGTCAGAACGGTCGTTTGCTCCCTGCTGATGAATTCGGTGTAGCATCAGCATCATGAATGAAGAAAAAGAGATCTCGAGATGACCAACAGGTTTTATTTTTACTTTTTGTGTGTGAACGATCCCCAAGAGACTGGGAGGGGCACACACTTGAGTAGGTTGCTCCGTGGAGCGCGATTTCAGGCTGCTTCGCGGTGAGCATTAGCCCTTTAAGATTACTGCAGGTTAGACCTTGACTGAAAAAAAATGCTGGGTCCGAGTAACAGTATTGTTGAACAAGAATGCAAGTGAAACGATTGAAACAATTCTAAAATGGCAGGTACGTTTTCAGCACCACACCACCAGGCTCTTCGTTGGCCACTCCCTGGTGGTGGGTGGAGTGGCCCCCTGCTGCTGTACATTGGTCACAAAAGTCATAGGGTAGGTTAGAAAGAGTTAGGGTAGTGTCCTTGGAAACAGGAGTGGACACACACAATGAGCCGAATCGGCGCAAATAGACCGGATCAGAAAATACCTGTGTAATAAATAAATAGTGGTAGGGCAGGACGTCGGAAAGGTCTTGTAAATTGTAAATTGTAAAATGTAAAGTGAAGGACTGCGAGTCTGCCGGCGCATGGTCCTTTTCCTCGTGGCCGCAGCGCCGCGGCGCAATGTTCTTTGGAATGACCTCTTTTTGTCACATAGAGCTGCATCAACTGCTGTGCTGTGGCTGGTGCTGGGTGCTGTGGGAACGTGTATCTTCGTAAAGTGTGGTGGCGTGACTGTAAGCCTGAAAGGCGTAGTCTGTGACTCCCCGCTGAGGTGCAGTTGGTGGTGCAGTTGGCTGAGGTGTGAGTTGTGGCACTTGTGGTTGCGGTAGTGGTTGTGGTGGAGTATGGTGAGCTGAAGCGGAAATGGCAATGTGCTGCGGGGCTGCTGGAGTGTGTGGTGGTGGTGGTGGAGCCGGTGTGGTAGGCTGTGGTATGGCGGTCACTGCTGGATTGGTGGCATGTGGTGGAGCAGTTGTTGGAGGTGGTGGTTGTAGTAATGGTGTGGGTGGTGATTGGTTTGTCGTATGCGGTGGATGTGGTTGATGAGGTTGAGGTTGAGGTGGCAGTGTGGGATGTGTGTGGACATGGGATTGTATTGGCTGTGTCGCGTGAAGTGGATGCTGTTGCGGATGCTGCTGTAGATGTGGTTGCTGCTGTAGATGTGGTGGTAGTGAATACGGCCAGGGATACGTCATGGCTGCTCGGCAAGTCGAATAGAGTCAATGTATGTGTAAATAAAGGTGTGAATCAAAGCAGTCCTTGAACTTGA
>CAXAMN010000891.1:704063-731866 GCA_963970005.1 Durusdinium trenchii
CCTTGAACTTGAATGAGTGAAACTGTAGGCTGTATAACAGGTCGCTGCAAAGAGGAGGAGTGTGCAATTGTCTTCAATTAAAATCTTGAAATTAAAATTGAACTTAAAAATTGGAAGGAAAGGATTCCCGGGTGAAACAGTTACAGTTTGACTCTGCAGTACATTTCAGAAGGAACTTCAGTGAACTCTGCAGTAAACTTCACGTGTGCAGGGTGAGACAATTCAAGCGGAATTTCGAGCAGGGGAATTCAGTAGAGTAAATTCAGAAAAACTTCAGGAAGCTTACCCCTGCGATGAGGAGTGGAAAGGTTCTTGCAGTAACGGCGCCCCGCAGGGATCACACAGCTTACCACAGTGGGAAGAAGCTGCGAAGACACACTTGAGTAGGTTGCTCCGTGGAGCGCGATTTCAGGCTGCTTCGCGGTGAGCATTAGCCCTTTAAGATTACTGCAGGTTAGACCTTGACTGAAAAAAAATGCTGGGTCCGAGTAACAGTATTGTTGAACAAGAATGCAAGTGAAACGATTGAAACAATTCTAAAATGGCAGGTACGTTTTCAGCACCACACCACCAGGCTCTTCGTTGGCCACTCCCTGGTGGTGGGTGGAGTGGCCCCCTGCTGCTGTACATTGGTCACAAAAGTCATAGGGTAGGTTAGAAAGAGTTAGGGTAGTGTCCTTGGAAACAGGAGTGGACACACACACACACACACCTTATTGTGTATCAGTATATCAAACAAAGAAGTGCCGAATTTTCAATCCTGAATGGAGGTGCTTGCCTGCCAAATCCCTATCCCCCACAACCCTTCCAAAGGTTCAGACAGACCACCCACAGAACCTATAGGCCTCCATTTTCCCAAGCACTGTAGCTAAATCAGCTTCCATAGGTTGTCTCAGTGTTTTGGGGAGAGCACCCCTTGTCCAACGCTTTACGATTCTAGCAAGGCTTGCCTTAAGTGATATATGAATCTGTCTGAATCGGTTATTGGTTGGGCTTTGGAAAACGAAAGTAGGTCCTCCCGAGGTGCATGTTTCTTCCAAGAGCTTGGAAGCAGAGGGTTGTATCTAAGTACCGTGAGTAAGCAGACTTTCACACATGTGTTCAGAAGCGCATGGTGAGTGAGATTTGCGAAGGGGATGCGTGAATTCAATGCCAAGCCTGGATTGAGACCAGGCCCATCAGTGTCCCCACCCCCTTTTCTGTTCTTGGCAGTGATTCTCGTGTTCAGGGACGCACAGGCATGGAGACACGGGTTTCTCCGGCCGAAAAGAACGGACCCCACAGTAAACACCCATGTAACGGGGCTGTGTGATGGTGGAGGCAAGAGAACGTCCCCATCGCTTGTCCTGTTGACTACCTGCATTAGCACTGTCCCTAGAAGTCCCAGGGCATGCATGAACGCACTGATTCGTTTTTGCCAGCACAGCTAGGACTGACCCCTAATACCTTTTCCGGAGGTACTTGGAGCGTTGGGCTTGTGATTTTACTTCTTTCGGGCACGATGGCGGGGTCACCGTTTTCCCAGGAGGACCAGGTCAAACGCTTGATGCGGCACGTCCTCAAGCGGAGTTTGGAGGCTCAGGACTGGAGCTGAGCGACCGCAAAGACTGAACTGGCAAGGCTGAAGTGCCTCCCAAATGGATCCCAAGGCATCTAGAGTGAGGGGTCATTCCCTCATACCCTACTAAGCACCAGCCGGACAAAGACCACCTACCACTCTTGGTGTTTAGGCATGTGCACGCAGGAATGCCTTGAAGCAGTGTGTTGATCAGATGGAGTTTCTTGAATTGGCACAGCATTGATTTGGGATTCCCATGTTTTCACGGCAGGTGCCCGCCCAATGTCATCGCCACCATAGATCACCCCAACCAACTCCGACCTTCCTTGGAGGGGGCTATATCTATGTTTGTTTCACGGAGTGTGGCTTTTCCGTAGCCTACCAACACCATGCGATGAAAAGGTTTGCCGGCTTACCTGATTTTGTAGTGCTGCAACGTCCAAAACATACACAATGGTTGTTCGGTGAAGGCCATGAAATCGATTTGTGGTTGGACATGTTGGACACCTCGCGGCGTTTCGCACGTTTGCCTCCCTTGGTTTGCTCAGCATCCCGGAACGGACGATCCTCCGGCGGAAGGTGCCGCATGTCTTTCCGGCACCGGAACCGGGGTGGAGGTAGGGCGAGAAGCCAGCGGAGCAAGTGCTAGCTAGCAACCTGCTCTGCGTCTCAAAACCCCAGTCGCAGGGTTGCGGATCTCCTCGGATTTGCGGGTCCTGCGGGTCGTTTTGCTCGTGAGGAGCGGAACAGAACCTTCCAGGCAATCCTGGTAGGAGATCTGAACGAACGCTTGGTACTGAAAGAGGAGAGACTGTCGGGGAGGAGGGGGGAGGAGGGGAAGGTCCTCGAATGACCATCCGGCTCCACCTCCGAGGGGTCAGAGTGCCTTGGGAACATCGGAATTTGGGCCTCCTCCTGCGAGTCGTAGGCTTGGCCGGCCCGGAGAACGCGACGCCGAGGTAGCCGGGTCGAACCAAACAGCTCTGAAAGCGTGAGGCTTCAGAAGTGTCCACGGACGTTTCCTTGGTTCACTGGAAGAAGTCATATCTAGGGCGGGGTTTATAATCAAGAGTCTACATGAATCCAAGCCGCAGTGATCCTTCTATCATGTTTCTTCCGTAGCTGCAGGAACTTCAACCCCGCAAGACCCGGCCATGCACCTGGTGTTCCACCACCAAACTGCCTTGGCGTTTGGGGAGTTCTCCGGTTCACCGGCAGCTCGGTTCTGCCGCTGCCGGCGTTCGGGGGCGCGGACCGCCAGGACGATGGATTCCAGGTGCAGTGGTTCCACAGGGGCCGGACGAAGGTGCGGAATCACCCGCTGAAAACCGCGGAAAACGCGTCCCGATCCTTTTGATGGCTCTACGTTCTGAATCAAAGCCCATCACCTGGCTCGATCTTGAGAGCCCCTCACTCTACACTTTTTCCTGCTGCCTGATATGTGTGGCTCGCGGATACTGCCCTAGCAGAATGACCATGTCCAAGTGGAGTGAGTGAAAGTTATAGTATTGAGGGTCTAGGAGACCACTAACCGGTGCTTCTTGTTCGACCGTCGCCTCGGTTCCACCGGAGCGGGCGGGAAACGACTGCAGAGCCCCACGAGTCAACGACCGCTGCAACGGCCTGCCCATCGCAGTGCATGACCGAATTGATTTCCACAAAGATTGGCCCACCATGGGCCTACCATCTACCTACCTACTACCTACCATCAAACATCTAACGGTGAAGATGTTGGTGTTTGGAGCCGGTGAAGATGTTGGTCTTTGGAGCCGGATGCCAAGCTCCGGTCCGTGCCATTGCTGTAGGTTGGCCAACTGTCGGACAAGAGCCAGGCGAGATCGGGCGAGACCGCGGTGGGCACCAAGTGGACATGGCGCGAGAAGGCAGCAGAGAAGCCTCCCTGTTCCAAGATATCTCCTGGTGACCATGTTTAAAACACCTCCCCGGCCTGCAGCGCGCCAGTACAGTACACAAGTTCTACACTTGAAGCTGTTCATGCCACTTCCCGGCGGCTTCTTGTTGAGCCACAGCAACATTCATGGACGCCAACCAGTTCGTGTAAAAACTGCTTCGCGGGGGATCCTCAACACCATCCCACTTGGATGGGTGACTTCTGAGCGCCCTCCTGGGCCTCGCGACCAGGTGCTTCTGCGTCACATGCTCAGCAGTGGATCCGGACGCCGGAAGCTGCTGCTCTGGCACCGAAGCTTCTTCGACGGCCTCGCGGCCGGGCGGGTGCGGCTGCGCCCAGCCCAGGAGCGCTGCGCGGCCGCAGAGTCGCCGCTCCGTGGTGTGGTCCTGCCTTCGGAAAAGCCTTCACTCAACTCCCGGGCTGCGGCAATTCTTGAAGAATCTTCGAAGAACAATTCGCTTTGGGCTGCGGCATCGGCTGAGGCATCTCCAGCCATTTCTTCCTGCAAACTGACTGGTGGCGGGACCGCTGGATGGAGCCTGCACCGGTCACCTACAAGTACACTCCCTGGGAACAGGCCGCGCCAGCACGGATGCATGTTCACATAGATTAAAACATATCCTCTTGAGATGGGTGTCCTTTTCCTAAGATGTTCTTGATGTGTGTATTCTTAGTGTTCTTAATCAACACTATTCATGCATAGATGGGTGTGCTTTTCCTTGGGATCGGGATCCTATTCTCCCGAATGTGTTTGAGTTGACTAAGCCTGGCCGGGCGTGATTTGCATGGATTCCTTTCATGGACGGCCGGGGCCGGAGGTGTTGGGGTCTTTGGGGAGCTTGGTGTGTGAGCAGGCCCCCAGTGTAAATGTATTGGAAACCCGTTTCTATCGATTTGAGTGGGGAAACCAATCGGAAACCAATCCCGGACACACGACCAGTCGCTCCAGGTTGCTTTCTGGGTGAACTGCATCTTCGGGATTGGTGTGGGGAGTATGGGCATACGCAGGTGACTGGGAGAAGGACGTGTGACTTGCTTCTATTCCCAGCTCAAAAATGCACTGTCATCCGAATCGGGATGAGCAATCAAGGGACCACCGCTCTTGGGCAGCGGAATTGGTTGGTTCCTTCCCATCGCCGCTTCGATGCTCCCCTCGCCCTGCCTACCCTGAAAGAAGCGTAGCAGCCAGCATCTCCCAGCGTCTCCCTGCGCGGTGTCCGATCGCGGACACCGTGCCAGGTGGTCTCCCAGGAAGCGCAGCAGCGCGTGACCGAGAATTTGCGGAACAGTGGCTGGGTGAGATGCGGGTGTGAGACCGGGTGAGACGCCAGGCTGCTCGTTGGGTGGCACATGTCGCGGAGCCTATATTGACATGAGGTGAGGGTGGGATCTAAAGCCGCCAGAAGGAAACTATACAAGAGGCCTAAGGAAACGGGTTGTATCAAATCCCCAAACCCAAAAATCGACCTGCAAAGTTTCAGTTCCAAAGTTTCCATGGTACTGTACCAGATGGCTATGCATCGAAGACGCAGAACGCTGCTAAATCCCAAAGTGTCCCGAAAACCATCGAGCGAGACGAACACATCTGTTCGTATAGTGTAGGTAAGTAAGTCAAAGGAATGACTGCCTCCAATGGTTGTAGTATAGGTAAGCAAGAGAAAAGAGGATGACAAGCATCCGGCGAATAGTGAGCAAGACGAAGGAATCACTCATAGTGTGTAGTGAAAAGGAAAGCGAGACATAGCGAGACCCACAGACAAGTCTGCCGGTTTGGAGACAGAGTCACTCTTTGGAGACAGACATGCGGCTGCGCATCCATGGCCCGTGGATGCTTTCCTTTCTGATTCATTCATTGGACAGAGTAGCAGCAAAGCCAAGAAAATCTGAAAGGCCCTCGCCTGACTCCAGGGTCGCGCACACACACACACACACAGGGGCGCGTGTGCCGGGTGCCAATCATGTATCATGTGAGAGAATTCAGCACCGTTGGTTGACGAGGCATGGTTGAACGGCTATTGGGTTCCACCGCGTTAGGACTTCAGTCCTCCAACGCATTGAGCGCTCCGGCACAAGCCAACACTGCGGCTGGCCTCTTGTGGGAAGGTGCGCAGATCAGGGCTGCCGCCTCAAATCTCTCTGTACCTGGTAGGCCCAAAAGGTCAGGAGAATCCCACCAGCCCCCCGTCTCTCAGCCCACCAGCCCCTCGACTTGCCGAACCAAGGTTCTATGACGCAGCAGTACCTGGGTCTGGGTGGCGGTTTGGAATCATTTTTGGACCCCGAAATTCGGGAAGGATTGTTCAATATTTGATTCGAGTGAGTATAATATCCTCCAAATTGGTGATGTCACCCCCGCGCGAAGAATGTTTGCCAAGGCCAAACCGGGCCACTATCAAAGATGGAGGACCACTAGACCCTTTAATGGAGAAAAGATAGACATTTCTGTGCACTTTTTCTTATTTTTTTTGGCACTACCTTCCAAGAAGAAAGAGCCCATCCCCCCTGAATCCGAACCGCCCTTGGACAGGACTCCGAGCACACTCGCTGCCGCCGAGGTACGTGGTGACCGCCGATGAGATCGTTCATGCCTTGAGGGCCTCGGGTGAGTCGGAGCAGTGCCTGGAGCCCTCAAAGATGATTGGCCACTCGGTGGGAGCGTTTGGTGGACGAAGGGCACTTGGCACGCGTGGGAATGGACAGGAGGGAGCGTTTGGTGGTTGTGGTCTTTGCCGGTTTTCCTTCTTTGGGGCTGAGTGGGTTGTTTGGGCAGCACGAAAGACTTCAAGAGTAGGGTGGCACACCATTCATGTCACCTCCGGCCTTCGAAGGAGCAACTTGCATGCAAGACAGGGGGCACTGCACCACCCCATTGGGGGGGCGCCAGAACCTTTGAAAGAGAGCTGTTTCTTGCCCCTTCTTCGCTTCTGAGTCTCAGCCACCTGAGATGTGTAGCATGCGACTTGTCCAGTTTTGCCCCGGTGTAGCATCCAGCCGCGCCGGAGGCTTGTTTGGCATGACGGAGACCTGGCCTGAGATGCGGAAAACGCAGCCATTCTGCACGGTTTTCACGACAGAAATGGGACGGGTGGACCACTGGAATAAGGGTGAATATGGCATTTTGTAATAGGACAACTCACAGGGGGATGAAAACGCTGCTTCTAGAGGACATGTCAGTGAGTTGGAGATAGTCGGAGTAGGCCCCAGAACGTGCTTGTGGTCCTCCCATATCAGCGGCACTGAATTCGCCGCCTATGATATCTACGGTGGAGCCATTGATTGACCATGTTTGACCAATATATGCTGCAGAATTTCCTTCATCCAGTACTCGTAGCGGCTTTCTAGTTGTGGCAGTGGCTTGCTGCCCCCTGGAACGTCATCTCCATCTTGTGTGATGCTAACTGTGCTTGGTACGAACATGTCAAGAACCATGGACCTCAAGATAGGGTCTTTCTTTGATACTTCAGAACACCCAGGAGAGCTCCATTTAGTCCACATGATTGCACATGTTTGTGTGGCCACCCGCATGGCCTTCGAGTACAGACACGGGTCGTCTGGGCGGGAATCAGCACCGTCGCGAGCCACCCAGGACAAGATTCCGAAGGTGAAGCCGATGCAGGACCGCCCAACACAGACGTCTGTCAGATCATCGGTTGGATTCTTTTTAAATCACAAGAGCTATACAAGAGCTATTGGCTCCCAAGTTCTTCTGCATGGGCAGAGTTGACGATTGAACTGGAATCCTTCCTTACGAAAGTAGCTTAGTTTGAGTCTGACTTCAGGAAGTGGATCAGGCCCAGAGCTATTTGAACTACGACCGCCACGGGCGCCCCGTCTACCTGGCCTTTGGCTGGCTGGATTCCGTGGGTTGCTGGGCTGATGTAAACGCTTGGTGGGGTCGCTGGTGGGGGTTGGTCCCTGGGTGGGGTTGGTCCCTGGTGGACGGCACCACCTGTTTGTAGATCGATCAACCGAGTCTTCGGGAAAAGAGCCATGCCATCCACGGCCAAGCCGAGGACGGCATGAAGGGAGTGCAACTTAGCATGCTCCAACGACCTGTGGCAGTTCAGGCAGTTCCTTTTCAGATGCGGCAGCCTGCGAGGTAGGGTTTGCTCCATGTGATCGTATAGCGCATGGCGGGCCCTTTCAAGGTTGTTAGACACTTACCCCCTTCACATGACCTTGCTCTCGTTTCGGCTCTCGGCTCACACCATGGCGTCGTATCGTGCCCAGCGTCAGCTTCGAACCTTTGCATTTCTTTCACATCGGTCACTCAAAGGCCACTTCAAAAGGACTCTCCCTGCTCCCAGACCTCTTGCATCGTCTTGCCTGCGGTCTTACTACCTGCCTGGCCACCCCCTGAGGCTTCTTGAAGGTGAACCGCTCCTGCCCCAACTTGGAGCCCGCGCGCTTCCTGGACTTCACCACCGATTTCCACCTCCGTGCCGCAGACCACGCGCTCACCTTCGGCCGCCTCGAGCTGGGCGCGCCCTCGCCCCGCGGGCGCGGGCGCGGCGTGTGGGGGCGCTTCGGGCGCTCCGTGGCCGCGGCCGTGACCGGGGCGCTGGTGGTGAGGGCCTTGGCGAGGAGGAGGTGAAAAAAGATCGGGCAGATGCGCAGAGTCGCAACAGCAGGGTTTAGAGGTGAAGGCGACATAAAACTACAGCCCCGCTAGGAAAGTCCAAACCAGAAGTTGAACGGTTCTTGGATTTGGTGGACTCCTTTTCGCTCCCCCGACCCCTCGCACGACGCCGGGTTACACCGCTCCAGAAGAGCTACAAGCGGGACAGTGGGCAGCCGGCACGGTGCAAGTTGGGCGAGTCTTTTGGCGACTTGGTTCCAAGATCGGCCAAATGTTCCTCCTCACCGTGTGGTTGTGTGACCCAACCAATGGCTCAACTGGATGGTTTTGGTCTATTTCCTGACCTTCCAGGAGAATCTCCCCACCTGGGAGGTCTCCCCCATATCAATTGCACACCACCAATGGCTCAACCGTAAACCTGGATGGTCAAGATTGGTCAAGCATCTCCAGGAGGCTTCCTTGATCAACAATCAACATAAGGAAGGATTTTGCTTTGGGAGTGTCTTGATTGTCTTGGGTATTGGATTGTTTTGGGCCTTCCGATGTTTTATTTTTTCTTTTTTCTCTGGAGGCGTGTCAAAAACAGAGTCCGTCCCTACCTTCTCCCCTCCCAGTCGGGAGTTCTAGGCCCCAATGCCTTGGAAGACAACGGCAACCGCGACTTCACGGTGGGGAGTGGGGCGGGCGGTTGGGGGTGAAAAGAGAGGACCCCCCATATCTGACCTGGTGGCCGAAAACAGAGGAGTTCTCCGTCCCCCCTTCAAAAAGAAGAGAAGATTGGTATACATTGGAAACAGATGAGCTGCCCCCCAAAAGAGAGCTCGTTTCGTGACATGCTCACATGCTCATAGGATGGAAGATGAGTATGATGTAAGTAAAATCGTGGGGCATGCAGTGCAATCAGATCTACTCTCCACTTCTGGCATGGGGAGCAGATCAGTCAGTCGACATGGTACCAAATGTTGAGGGTAGACGGCACAATCTCAGATCAGGCGCTTGATACTATACTATACCTACAATACTACTTGCTAGAGACATGGGATTTTGCGGCAGTACCTGAGAATCACAAGTCCTGAGTCACAATGCAAAAGCTGAAGAGGCAAAAAATCCACAAGACCTAGGTCGTCAGCCTTTGGATTAAACGAACACAGACATACAGCCTAGCGGAGCCTATGTGGACTAGTGTCTTCCACAAGTCCTATCTCATTAGACCAGCTGGGGGCATGTCTAGAGCAAAGGAATACCATGACATGGGTTTTAGAAGAAAACGGCCACAAGGCCGCTATGTCACTTCAGGCCCTAAAGTCTACGTAAGTCACTGGCCCCAGTATCATTGAAGGACATCAATACATAAAACGATCCTGGAAGAAGACAGGGTGCCCTTGTATATAGTTAAATCAGCCTCGTACATGACTGCTGACTGCTAGGACCACAGGACGGTCCACATGACTCTGCTTTCCTGCAGCTTGCGCCAGTGACCAGCGCTTCGAACACGGACGCCAGTGGGCTCTGGGAACGCCTCTGGAAACGCCCCGACCGGTGCACTCGGCCAGGTGGTCATGGCCTCCGACGTGCAGCTCCCCTGGGGAAGCTGCACTGATCAGAAGAACAGCGACGAGGGGGTGAAGCTTTGATTGGGAAAGAAGGGCCAGTTGACTTTGGGGGTGAGCTCTCGAACATGGTCAGGCCACGAAAGAGAGCCACCCCCAAAAGAGAGCTGCAGGAACATGGCCAGTTGACTTTTTTGGTCTGGACCAAAGTGACCAAGTCAAGACATGCCGTGGAATGGAACCGTCAGTAGTATGGGCCGTGAGAGAGGCCCTGAATAGGATCATTTGGACAAACAAGTTCCAGTTAGGCCGGCAGTTTTCAGGCCAGCGAGGAGCAGGAACGCATGACCAAGGGGTTGAAGTTGGTTGGTTGGGTTGGGACTGGACTTGCACCCTGGCTCCGTCCCCCCTAGCACACCAAGAGGAGCATCGCTCCATTTTGCGGGTCAGTGACCCGTTGACGAAAACCGCAGAGCAACGCATGCATCGTGAAGAACTTTCTGGCAGAAAGAAAGAAACCCCAAAGGCTTCCCTCCCCAAAACTGGAGCCTCAGATGGTGAGTGATGCTTTTTGGCACATGTTTGCTCGGTTTGGGGTTTGCATATGCGTACCAAAAGCAGAACGAACAGACGATCCGCAACCAAAATGGAAAAGGCATTTCAATCCAATTTTTGTTTTGGGTGCTGATCTTTACTGAAGATACTGAAGCAGGCCGCTAGGGTGGCCTTTGGGCCTGTGAAGGGCGGCCATCCTCACAAGTCTAATTAGTCCTGGCCTGCCCTTCCAGCCGCGTCGTCTCCCCAGAGAAGAGCCTATCATGCTTTTGGACTGCGGAGCCTTTGGATCTTATCTCCTCATCTACCAGGGTCTCCAGGACAAAAGCCTTGTGGTTCCGTATAGCTTTCATGACAATGGACTCGAGCCACGCTTTCCTCGGCACTGCTCCTGTCCGTGCTGATGACCTGTGATCGTTCTCGCCCCGGCTGCCCAGTGGCCAAAAGGCCTCGCAGGAGTGTGGGACCATTTGTGTCAGCTTCGGGTCTTTTTCAACACCTAGCCATGAATAGCGGTCAATCTTGAGAGGCATCATCTCTGTGAGTGCCGCTTTGTCACGTATCCTCTCTTTGGGCCACCTTGACATGTCAGCCGGCCATCATTCCTTGCACGGTTGGGGTGCTGGAGACGAACATGGCCATTGATCAGTTCAATGCCAGTACCAGGTTCTACTTGCATGGAACAGGGAACATATTGGCCATAACTCCTCTCCCTTAGCAACGTGAGCGCTGTCCAGTGTGGCGGGGGTCACTTGTGGAGCTCTTCTTGGTAGCCCGGCATTTGCTCTCGGACAAGCAGCACGTCAACGGGCTCATCTCTGGCATGGTCATGTAAGATGGCCTGTGATAGAAACGATTTCTCATCTAACACATTTCTTTTTAGTTTTTTCCGGCCTGTTGGTGCAAGAGCTCGAGTCATCTCGAGTCTAGATGATCAAATCGTTTGCTTGGCCGACCGCCTCTTGCACCCCTTCCGCCTCTCTGACTCGACAACCGCACGCCCCGCTTTTACCTGTGAAGCCCGTGAACTGCTTGACGAACACATGGAGGTGGCCACGAAGTCACGAAAGGAAAACCACTTTCCGAAAAGCAGGGGGGGCCGGGGGGCCATACCCTTCGCCGGTGAGCCGGAGTGTACCAGGACCGGCTCAATGTGGCTAAGACTAGAAGGGTCTAGGAGGTGTGCCATTCCAGTTTTGGAGGATTTTTTTCTTTCAGACTCCTTTACGGCGAAAACATGGGTTTGCTATTCTGGTGCTTTTCGGGATCCAAGTTCACAAGTTATTGGTTGATCTTTGCGAGAGAACGTTTAGGACGCGAACATGACCGTGCTGAGGGTCCACTCTCACTCACCAACATGCAAGTGTACCATTGATCCCTTCGTTTCGACGATTTTCTCCTCTACCTAAGAGGCTGGCGGCCATCCACTTGGGCTACATGTTCCTCCGGCAGGAACTGCGCGGATCGTGTGTTTCCTAAGGAAGTGCGCCATCAAGGAGAACTACCGCCTGGTGCAGGGCATCCATGAGGTCCAGGAACGACTCGAGTGGAAGGTCGGCCCAAAGGACCGAGCGGAGGTACCAGGAGGTGCCGAGGAGGTGCTGAGAGACCGCCGATTGGAGCATCAAAGATTTACGTTATACTCCTATTATAATCCAAACCTCAAGGATAGAAGAACTTTCCAAATATTCAGATTTTCCATATTCTGTTTGAAATTGCTTTCGGTGCGAGCGAAAAAGAAGCTCAAATAGAAGAAGAGGGTTTCGCCGGAGCGTAAAAGAGGGGTTATATCATGTTATATAGCTACTTTTGTTGCAAAAACAACTAAATAGCCTAATATCTTCTACTAGTGCGGTGAGGTACATTTTCTATTTGAAATGCTTGTTTTGGATCTTCTATTTGATTTCATTTTTGGTCCATGCAGATTGTTTTCTTCCTCGCCGGTCCGTTGTATCTTCACTGCAGATGGCATCTCTGGGAGATTATGCAAGCATTGATAAATAGATGTAATAGACAGATATATAGTAGATAGATAGATATATAGTCGTTCCCGACTGGGAAGGTCTGCTTGGTGCAGGCATGATTCAGAGCAAAGCTCTGAAGATGGAGTCATGGGGTAGGAACAGGCTGCTTTGCAGTCAGTTTCAAAAAGAAGATATTGCCAGACTTTTTTTAACGCCAAAATAATCACAGATACATTTCTTCTAGTTGATGTGCTTGGTTGCTTTGGCAATATCTTCTGTTTGAACATCACTTGTTGTTCCGCTGTCCTTGTTGTTCCGCTGTCCTGTGGATCTGACCTTCAGAAAAAGCTAAAAACTCGAGGTTTTTAACCGTTTTGTACCGGGATTCTGGAAATCTTGGATGGTGCATTAGGTCCTCTGATTTTTGGTTTTAACTTGCACCGTGTGTCCCGGCTAGATTTTGGACAAGATCATCCAACACTTCAAGAATTCACTGTAAATACCATTGTGACCCTGCTTCTCTGGCAAGACCGTTCAAATAGAAGATATTGGAGTTCAGAGTGCCCAAAAAGCATCAAACAAGCATCAACAAAGGACCTCTTGCACCATGTATTTTCTTCTATTTGAAACCTTGCCTGGAAACCACCAAAATTGCACCTTCTGTTTGAAATATTCAAACCATTTCTTCTAAAATCGAATACCGGCCGGATTATATTATTGTTAATTCTTTTATCCCATTTTTTCCCATCAAAAACAGAGGTCAAATGGGCTTCAGGTCTTACATGGTGTCGCTCAGAGTCTGAACCACATTGGATTGGGGGTCTGGGGAGATGGCCGCAAGCCGGGGCTCAGCATCGAATGCTTGGATGTTTTTTCGGTGGTGGCAAGGTGCCAGGTGTTTTCTGCCCGGCGAGGTGCCCAATCATGTTCGGAATGTAGCCATGGAGGCGCCGCCAAGATGACTGACCCCAACATACCCCAAGCACCTGCAAGATTCGAGAAAGTACGGTGGTGCACATCAGACCTCCCCGCACTGAAGCCTCCCCGTCGACGGCAAGGACCAAGTGAACAAGCCTTTGGGCGTCTTCATCGCAGGCGAATTCGCGCGAGGTGAAGAGCGAGGGTTGATCGGTGGTACTCGTTGGTCCGGCCACTGTGCACAGGATCAGCGAGCCTTCTGTTTGGGCTGGGATTGATTGTGCACATCAACAACTGCCTCTAAAGGTTAAATGGTCAGCAGGGTTTCGGAACGTATTGAATGGGCGCTCATATGCGCTCATACTACTCGCCCGAAGGTATACTGTACATTCAAAAAAATCATGCCTTCAGACATGTAGGTCTTTTGCAAAGCCATGGTGGTTCGTCGAGTCGATGGGAAGAATTGCACGAAAAGTCCATATGCGTTGACCATTTGCCTGCTCACAATGGACCGGTGTCCTGGCTGGACTACCCTACTCAGGGATCTCCGGACAGCCCATTGGATGTCAACTCTCATGATCGGTTCAATTGACAGACCGTCCTGACCGACCAGTTTCGCCCTCGCGCGGGCGCGGGCGCGGTGAAACCGCAGGTGACTTGACCTCCTACGGGCGTCCGTGGCAGTTCAACTTGTATCGCCAGATTTGGGAGACCAGGAAGAAGGAATCCAAGGACGGACTTGGTCCCACAAAGCTTAAACTACAACGGCAGGGGTTGATCTGAGTCGATCTGACTGACTTGAGATTCGGAATGCGTGTGAAATGATGCAACAAATGCATCAGATCTAGCTGACTTGCAGAGTTGGTTCCTCATCATCAGCTTCCTCGGTCTTTTTTTAAAGCAGCCATTGAAACGGTTGGCCACCGATGGGCCTTGGGTTTGGCGCGTCGCCTAAAGCCATGATGAGCTGGCCGCAGCATAAGGGTTGTTGGGCACATGGACAGGAAGACCCCAATCGTTGTCAACAAAAATCATGTTGAAGTTTCAAGAGGAAACTGAGCAATGTCCCTTGAATCCCTCGTAGCTTTTGTCCCTTGAGTCCTTGCATTTGGAGAAGTAGCTCGGCGTCCCCTGCCGGGCCCGGAACACACAGACCCTGGACCTCCGGTGAATCCACTTACCACTTCGTCCACCATCCTTCTACGTCCTCCAACGCCGCGGTGCCCGGTTCGCTGCCGGAACCATCGCGTGATGGCCGCTCAACGCTTCCTGGACGAGGACAAGAACATCAAGCTCGGTGTTTGGCCGAGTTTGGGGAACCACGACTACTTCAACAACGTGCCACGCGGTTTCGGTTTCAGCCAGCGTGGGGTGCCAGTGGTCGGCACCGTGGGATGTTCCCGGCGGGGACGACTTGGCACAGAAAGAACGAGAGATGCACTTCAACTCCAACTGTGGCAAACTATGGGGGCAAGTGTGGTCTGTCGTTGACCTCCGTGGTGATTTGTCAAGATGACAATGGACGATGATGAAACAACCACATCATGCGATTTTCTGTAAACTACTGGTATCTCTGATCTCCCTCTCAAACTTGGAACTGGTTGGGGCCACCGTCCACATCTGGACGAAGGCCCCCCCGCCACCGGATTTTTAGCATAATGTTAATCGGAATGCAGCAGTGAGCCATCCCATCAAATATCATCACATCAGGTTTTGGCCGGTGACTAAGCTTTCAAGCCATGAGCGATATGGGCCTGGATCTACCACCACCCGGGGTCCAGTGCGCATTTGGGGGGAACTTTCGCCTCGTCGAGGGCATCAAACCAAGACCACAGCCTTTTCAGCCTTGACACCCCGAGGGGCTTATGCCGTGGCGCGACACCGACGGCATGGCCCAAAGCCCACGGCTCGCGGGTTTGGAAGGACTTGTACTGTATAATATATCTATCGACTCTATATATTTGCTATTTTGAAGCTAGATGGCCTGTCACTGCTCGCCGTAATATCTACTGTCCGTGTGAATGAACCCAGATGGCTTGCGAAGGAAACAGGACAAAACCAGCGGGTTGGCCCGGTTTCTGGTTTTTATACCCAAAGTGCACCTAATCATGGTAGGGGGCCTCTGAGAAGACAGGATTGGTTGGACTAACTGCTTTCCACTTGTTCACTGGCCTTTAGGCTGCTTGTTCTTTGTGGCTGTGAGGTCCAAGAATGCACCTGAGGACCATTCTGGGCCGCCGGCCGATGGGGCTTTGCAAAGGGTGTTCATGTGCTGCCTTGCATGCGGCATGGGTGGGGGGGGCATGGCCGGGTTTCGGATTCGCCCAGGCAGAGTTGCCATGACTTTGCGCTGAGAGAGGACCCCCCCGGGGCGCTCCTCGGGTGCGCCGCGTGGGCCGCGTCCTGGAACCATGACCTGGTCCTGGTCCGGGGCAGTGAGAGGGAACTATTGTAGCGAAATGTAGCGAATTGATGTTTTGGAGGTCCCTGAGATACATGAGAGACAGATGATCCATGATTCATTCTCCTTCAGTTGATATACAGTACATGTATCAGTCCTCATTTCATTCAATCCACTTGGGATGATGCTTTGCCCAAAAGGTCACCCTTTTTGGACTCGGGGGTTTGCCACCTCTTCTCAGGAGGAGACCTGGGGCCCTTACCTGTCACAGAGCTGTGCGCAACGCATGGTGGCCTACATCCGGGCCTCGGTGGCCGGCTGCGGCGGGAAAACGGTCAACCCCAACTTCGGAGGCACTCCGGCCGCGAGGGGCGGGGAACAAGCGCGTTCTTCGGTTCGAGTTGGCTTGGTGGGTTCGGAGTCCCGAGGGCGGGGGAGGTGGTTGGAGAGCGATGGCTTGGGGGACATGAAGTTGGAACTTTGGCTGGAGCTTCGTTTTCATTTTGGCTGGACCTTCCTGGGTACAGAGATGAAGCTAAGGCCGAGGGGTTGGACCTTGGATCCCCACATCCAATCTGTCATGTTTTGGGAGAGCCTCTCAAGTCAGGCCATGTGGACCACTATGAGAAGAAGTCGGCGGGCTACGCTGTGAAGTACGGCCGAATCCGCTTCGCGGTTCTGCACCTTGATCGTAGGGAGCGAACGAGCTGGGCTCAAGAGGAATGGAACAGAGGGACATCGAATCGGCCGCCGGCCGGTGAATTTCTAGACCATTCTTCATCAGGTTGGAGTTGAAGGTGTTTCTCCCTGGTGGGCTTGAGGCAGTAGAAACTGGTGACATGAGATTAGTAAGGCCCCTTCAGCTTTTGGCCATCATGATGGGGACCATACTACGAAGGTGATTCTGTGGCAGGACCTTGAGCCCAGTCAACTCCAGGAGGAATCCAATTGCTGTGTGATAGGTTTTTGAAGCACACTCCCAACCCTTATATGTGAAGGTGCGACTTTATCGACCACTCCCCCAACTTGCGACCCCCCGGACAGGGGGCAAAGGCGGCCAAGTTCACTTCAGGTGGAGGAGACTCAATGATTCCAAAATTCTTAATTTTTTCGAATCGATGTTGAATAAATTAAGAACATTACAATTATATTATATATATTTATTCTATAGTTTTTAGTATTTATATATATATATACCCCTGTCAAGACTCTTGGCTCAATTACCAAATGGTAGTCTATATGGGGGTTTGCGGAGAATTGTCTTTGGGGTTTGAGCCAGAAAGTTCTGTAGATCTATATAAGCTCTCAAAAGAGCTGTAGCCTCACACATTTGGGCCGGAAGGGCCTCCGCTCTCTATTTGTTTTTGCCAAGAGCTGCAGATGCTTTGCCTGCTGCCGATCTCCTTCTAGATTGGCACAGTTGTGCGAAAATCGAGGCACAATTATCCCACCTACCGTCGTGAAGAGCTGGTGGGTGTGGCCTCCACCATGGGCTTTCTGGAGGATCAGGCTCGACCAGCACGAAGTATATAGTGGCGGATCTGAACAAGTGCGGCTGGAGAGTTGAGTGATTTCCAAGGTAGACCTTTTTAGGCCTCTGACAACCTGAAAATTGAAACTATATGGAACCAGTCCAGGGAAACACGCTTGTAGATGATGCCAGCCCCTCAAAGACAGCGGTTGTTTCAGGTCAATTTTTCTGGATTGATTTTGCATTTCAGCTTGATGGTTGTGTCGCTTCTCCCTTCAGATTGCATTGGCCGAGCAGAACGATGAGTACTTGGTGCTCGTGATGCATGACGGAACCAACCATTTCGGCTACCAGCACTGGTTCAAGCAGGCCTTGGTCGGCCTGGGCGTGACTTCGCCTGAGGGGCGAGCTTCAATCTTCCTCAACATCCACTGTGTAACATCTAATGGCTAAGGACTATAGTCACCAGAAATAACCTTTCTTTTTCAAGGTCGAGGGCCGATGGTATGTGGACCTGATTTTTTTTCAACCCCTCATGTGAAGAGGTTGTACTATCCATGTCCGGCAGGGTTACTTCAAGAGTCTACATCTACGCGGCGACTCGTTCATGATACACAAGAGGGAATGTGGTAGGTACGGAACATGGAAGAGAGAGACTTCCTGTCATCTGTGGGGAAGAAACGTATGACCATAAACCATGCAAATTACAAAGCACACGCACACGCACACACACACATGTATATATATATATATAATATTTCTACAGCAAGCACCACCGGGCATCCGAGAATTTCATAGTTTTTCACTACAAGGCCACCAGAAGGTCACCTCTCCACGGGCCTCGCCCGCTGCCAAGGCATTTCACCGGAACGTTTCCGCCCAAAACCCGCCGGATTGTGCGACCGTAGGTGGAGCGTTACGACTATTACTCCAAAGTGATGACGGGCTCCCGCACCATCGCAGTCTTCCAGGGGCATTTGCATCCCCAGGGTGGCATGAAAGGATGCTGGGAAGAGATGAGCATGGGGGGAGCGGTCTCGAGCATGAAAGCAGGGGAGCTCCAGCACGCTGGGATCAATCCTTCAGAAAGATGTTGCATTGGAAATCGTGTCTGTTAGCTTGCGCGTGCCGTGTCTTAGACTTCTACAAATAATGACACGGCTCCTTTTTGGGACTCCAACTGCAGCGTTTGGTGCGATTACATTTGTTGCACAACCGATTCAATGGAGAGACCGATTCAATGGAGAGCCCCTCTATGGCCCGAAGCAGCTCAACCAAAATGACCAAGTGAAGTATAGACAAGCCCGTTGCAACAGAGTGGCTCACGTCGCCTGGGATGCACCCCCTCAAACATCCAAAACACCAATCACCCCTCAATCGAGTCCCACTTCCGAAATCTCGCCGCTTTTCCAGTTCGGTCCGTTCTTCGCCCCGGCGGCGGAACCGCGGTTGGCCCGCCCGCACTGAGAATACGTGCGGGACTCCCGGGAGCGCACGGACGGACAAACCTCCAACACGCCCATCTACAACGCGTGGGGCGAGCCCATTCCGCTGGTCCTCAACTGGGCGGCAGAGTATGCCGCTGGGCAGAAAGGGAAAGACAGATACGCCAAAATCAGAGGACACATCGAGGAGAAAAGGACTTGCAGATTCTTCACATTGACCTTTTCACTTTGCAGGTTGAGGGATGTTGAAGGCATTTATATAGATAAACTTCATAGATCCCAAGCAGGTCACTGGATTGGGGAAATAATAGGGGCGCGAGCAGAACCTGCTGGAAAGTCTGAAGAGCGGTCTCAGACTCGATGCGTTTGAGAGGGGGATCTTCTGCCAGACCGAAAAGATCCTAAAAGGGTCAAAGAGTGGGTGTCTTCGTGTCAAAGTCTAAGACCCACCCATGTGGAGGGCTACAGAAATCAACGACTTGCCGGATGCAGCCAGGTCTGGGGGGGGGGATCCGCTCCAGTCCCGTCCCGCTCCATCGGAGCGAAGCATTTGGTCAGGAGCGCTTTATTCTGACGCAGTTCAACATTGCGGATCCTTGCCAACATTTTTGTGGGAATGGGGTGGGTTCAGGCAGCGGCCAGATCGGATTTTTGTGGCAGAATGCCGGATCACTGGATTTCTTTCATCGGTTTGGGCGTGTTAGGCAAGGTCGCAACTCAGACGATTTGTGCCAGACGATTTGTGGATTTTGAAGTCTCAACTCTTCAGACGATGTCCTCTTCACCAATCTCTCTACTGAGATGGTGACTCTTGATGAATATAGGACTCCCTCCATTTGGATGGTCGAACCGCTTCCGGCCTGGAAAGTCTACATGAGGTGAACGCCACCTGTTTGCAGAGGAAACGGGTCGTACTATGGGGTCGAGTTCCCACCGGGTTTGGGGGCAGCGACGCGTCCCTGGCCTTTGAAAGGAGTGCTATTGGCGCTATGGCTCCGTCTGGGTGGGTCACGATGAGCGGCAGACGGAGTTCTTCGAGCCGAGCTACAGCAGGCACCAGCAGATCTTCGTGCTTCTCGGTGGGTGAGGCGGTGGGGTGGGCTGGAGCTTCGACCACACACACATATTCACACGTGTCTCGTACACATACATATATAGATATATAATGTACATATATATATATACGTAGATTATATACATTATATATATATACGTAGATTATATTGGTATGGTATGGCCTACATGTACGCACACACACAAATAAGTAAAACATTTATACTAAGCAACTATATATTTCAATAGTGTATGAATTAATCAATGAATCGAGCAAGCAAGCAAGCAAGCAAGCAAGCAAGCAAGGCAAAGCAAGGTAAAGCAAAGCAAGGCAAAGCAAGGCACAGCAAGGCAAAGCAAAACAAAGCAAAGCAATAGCAAGCAAGCAATTATTCATTCATTCAATCAGTCAATCAATCAATCTTTTCAATCAATCAAATATCGGGGTCAATCATCATATGCCAATCCTCAAGACTCAGAAGCGTGGCAGGCGTCCTCAGGTGACGCTTTGCACCGAACTCCGCTGCATGTTTGGATTTAGCCAACATCGGAGTCCACTGCACAGAGTGGGGGCACTTCACGCCTCCTTTCTATTTATATAGTTTTGGGCTTCAATTCATCCTGCATCATCCTGCTGGAGCATTCTAAGGAACTTCTTTCCACCCCGGTCGAGTTCCTACTGAATATCGGTCGCTTTCGACCAGTCCCCGGCCTCTTTTCTGAGGCTTCCCAACTGCACGGTGGATCCCAACTACACCTGGTCTCCGCCCACGACCACGGTCTTTGAGGGTCAGGGGGAAATCTCCAGTGCGCGCTGGTCGTTCAACAGCCTAGCGGCCTTAGCGTCGCTGGTGGTGGTTTGGGCCTTCTTTGGTGTCTAAGGCGCGGCAAGATCGAGTAACCACCGGAGTTGGATGAACGACAGCGCGCTGTTGGTGGGTTAGGGTTGGTCATTCGGGGGTTCATTCGAGCGGGCCAGAGAGCCCATTGAACGTTGGGACTTTGGGAGCTTCAATAACATCCACGCCTCAGAGAAGGGCCATTCTACTGAGCTTTACGATTGACTGAGTCTTCGATGACCCGATCTGTTCCAGATTCCAGGGACCCAGAACCGTGAAGGAGAGAAGGCAGAACCCGGCACCTTCCACTCGGCCGATTCGCCAGTTTCGGTGCTCCAAATTGGAAATCCGGCACCGGCCATCGCAGCAGAACCAGGCCTTCTCCGAGCGTCGCTTCACGGCGGAGACGCCGGACGTGCGCGCGCGCGCGCGCCGGACGTGAGCGTAGATCGACGTCGGGAGCTGCTGTCGGGCGGCTTTCGGTGGATCGCCCCCTGAAGGGGGGCGATTTCGACGTTGAGCGGTGGATTCCGCCTATCCGAACGTCACCTTCTAAGATGTTGGACGGCTCTTGGATATTGAGTTCTATAGGGTTCACGAGTGTTTGGTGTAGTTTGATTTCTGGACTTTCTTCGGAGAAGAGGCATGGAACCGCTGCTTTGCTCTTCTTATCCACGTGCCTGCGCCGCTGGGGCACTTGGCTCTGGCATCGTAGGCGAAACACAAATCGTTCGCGGTTTGTTAACACAAAATCCGCGAGGGAAGGGCGCGACAACCCTGGGTTTTGCCCCAAGAGCTTGAGGACATGCACAGAAGTCACAGAAGTATGTACTGCAGAACTTTTGGAATCACCTTTATTCTGGAGGCTTGTGTACATATTAATATGACTAATTTTCAACCAATGACCATGCGTAGCCGATTCTAGAACAGATCCCCTCAAGCCGAAGCACACTCTTGATGCAAGACATCCTGCACCACCCAACATTTGGATCATACATGATAACCCCTCTTCACGAGCTTTGTGAATCTCCCTGGTGTAGTGCTGCATTCGTCCTTCAACAGTATTGTTGCCTATAAGCAGTGCGAACACTTGGCTAGGTTCTCAGAATTAGTTCAAGGCACCACTCACAAAGAACCCGTAGTTTTGGGGGTGAAAACCGTGATTTAACCATTCCATTGATAGGTCCGAGGCCTTTGGCTGGGGCTTTGAAACGGGTTCCATCGCTTTCCCTTCGTTGTCTGCATGGCCCTTCTTGCCTGAACAGCGCATGGCCCCATTCGCTGGCCCGAGTGAGAGTGCTTCGTCGCAGATGGCTGGAAAACACCGGGGGTGCACGCCGTCGGGAGTCGGTCAGGACACAGATGGAAGAAACTACAAGACACCTTAGAATTTGAAGTTTGGAACCTAGCGATGGCCCCCAAGAGCGATGAGACACTTTAAAGTTTAAAGTTTGGTGTCTGGTGCAATTGTGTAAGCTGTAAGGCGCCTTTTTGGCTGAACATGTGCAAAGCCAAAGTGGGAATGGCCTCATCGTCCCAAAATGAAGGGGCTCCGTGGAAAGCAGAGGTTCCTGGGCAGGTCAATCGAGTTCAACCCGGCTAGGCCGGCGCTGTGCTGGTGCAGCTTTGCCAGGCTGGTCTTGGGCGAGAGTCATTGAAGATACACAGGATATCCCAGGATCTTGAGTGAACCAAATCAAGTTTTGGCGCATTTTTTGTGATGGCTGTTTATGTGCGGGGTTGGTTAAACAACTACCTAATTGATCCGAACATATCTGGATTTCACCTGCGCATTTGTCGCGGCAGGAGTCGAAGCCGGATTCGATGCCAAATACCCCTGGACATGATCCTCGTCGTCGCGGTTTGATAAAACAGTGTATTTAGGGGTGCGGCAGACGGTCTTGTTGCTTCAGCCAGGAAGGAACTTGTAGGTGAACTGGACCTTCGATCGGAACCCCCCCCCAAAAAAAAAAGAATGCATCGAAGCAGCGTCTGAGCACTGTCGAAGCATCCCAAAACACTGGGCAGTTTGCGGAACATGGTCGAAATCAGGTGAATTCTCAGGGTGCATGGGATCCTCGAAGCTGGGGGAGTGCTGCCGACTGGACCGTCGAAGCTGGATCAGCTGGACTACCCAAACTCACTAGGTCCGACTGGATCTTCAAACAGGACACCTGTCTTCCTCCTCCCCATGCGCAGCAGATCCTTCCAGCGATTTCTGGCTGTCGAGGCTGGCCCAAGGCGCCGCACATGGCAAGGTTGGGAGGGGTCGCGGCCTCTCTGCGTGGTCGGAGGGTCGTGGAGGGTAGGTAGGCAGACAAGTTCGGCAGCTGAGGGATTGAAGAAGTTGATGTAGTTGAGGATTTAGGATTTGAGGATTTGAGATGATTTAAGGACTTGAAGGATCTTGAAGGGAGGTCCAGGTCATTACTTCAGAATTCAGTCCCCACCTGCTTGGCTAGCGAAAAGCTGGGTACGCTTCCAGTCAACTGCTACTTCTCCCCTTCTTGATCCAAGACAGATCCACATTCTTCCGTACAGTGGATGCTGGCCTTTCAAGGCCTGGTGCTTCCTTTGGAGGACTTCGTGTGCGGGGCCATGAGGGCTTGTCGGGTTCGACGGGTCCAGCCGGGCGCCAATTCAGTCCCCTGGGGGGGGGGAGTGCTTGGAATTGGATTGGTTATGATGGTGGTGTTGTGATCGATCGGCTTTTTTCTGGGGGCTTGGTTATGTATGGTTATGGGCAATGTTGTATGATCATATATGTTGTAGGTTTACACTCCCCGAAATCATCATGGTTAAATGGTGACGTGGATGGCATGGCCCCGAGTCCAGACCATGAAATCCTCATACTGAACTCCGGTGTCTTTTTTCCCATGGAGTGTGCCCACATCACTACGTACCCCCTTGCGTGCCTGACTGCCCCCGGGGCTTAAGGTAGTAGTGATGTACCCATTTCTTTTCGTCTCCGCCCGGCGCGGCGCACCGAAACCAGCACCGAACCCGCACCGGCGCCTGCCGTCCTGCTTCCAGGCGCCGCTTCGAGGCGCCGACGCACGCCCAGCTGGAGCAGCCCCTCGCATCCGCATGAGACGACTCGGGTGTCGTGCGACTCCTTCGGGCCACAGCTCGGAGGGACCCCAGGGCGGCTCGGAGGGACCCCGGGGTACGTGGACAAGACCATGGAGCATTTGTTTGGATGAGTCTGGCTTCTTGACGTACCAAGGGGGTGTATTTCATGGGTTTTCTGCCATGCGAAGTGTGAAGGTTGGAGTGTCACCTTCACTGGTGCCGGTCGTGCCGGTCGTGGGTGTATTTCGTCCTTCGGGGGTCATGAATGATAAGAATGATCATGTAATATACGTCGCATGCTTCTAATATTTGATATCAGAGGATACCTTTGATTTTGATCTATGTGTAAGCTCTGGTGTATTTGGGGGACCTGGGATTGGTTTCCACTCGGTGTTGACTCGGCCGAGATGCTTTTGGGATTCCGTCGAAGACGGGTGTGGGGCGGTCGAAGCGGATTCTGAGGGGTTGGCCGCGAGCCTTCAGGGGGGCTATGTAGCATATGGATTATACAGTATATAGGTTTGATTTTCAGATATGCAAAATGTACGGCATGATGTGGTACGTTTATGTGGCAATATGTAGCCATGGAAAAAACGGATGTTCTGTCGGAGAGATCGGAGAGATCCTCGAAAGCGGCACAGCCGTTGGAATCGGTTGGATTCCGGTTGGATCCCCGCAGTGTCCCAGTCCCGTGTGGTTCGATCCTCGTGACTGCGACGAACTCCTCCGCACCTCGTCCAGGCACTTTCGAGCTGCCTTTCGAGCTGCTCCCCGAGGCTGGAAGGTTGCCACATCATCGCCTGGAATCGCTGACGAAGACAGTGGGTGTGTATTGAAGTGGGGAGGCTCCCCAAAGACCACGAAGAAGAGGCAAAATGGACTATAGTGACTATATAATAATTATTGTAATATGGTGGCTAATTGGCTACCACCTACGCAGGTTGGGGGGGTCAGCAACAGCAACCGCAAGAAATCATGCTTGGAATCCCGTACTGTATCCGTGATCACACCGGTGATCCACTTCATTTCAATGCGAATGTTCCGGCTCGGCCAACCTGGGCAGGAGAGCCAGTGACTACGATCTCGGATTGGAGCCGGTGAGGAAAAGTGACCCGCCGCTCCGTCGTCGGGGAAGTCCTGAGACGGTGGACGGAAAGTGAGCGAAGAGCGAAGCGTTTGGACAGTGCTAAGCGCGGTGCTTCCGGTGCAAACTCCGCTGGGACACGAAGACAGTGTAAACCACCGATTGGGTATGAGTGGAGCCCGACGAAGCCGGAGCTTCGGAGGGATTTCAGTGATTTCAGGTTCGGACGGGGCGAGTGGGGCACCCCGACAGGTCCAGTCTGATCCAGGAAAACTCTGCCCTTTGAGCTCATTCCGTAGTCGCGTTTCTTTCTTTCATGATGAACTCCAGGAAAATTGAGGTCAAACTGACCTGCAGGGGCATGTGAAGGATGTTTTGTGTTGTGTTTTCTGAGTCTGCTGGAGCTCAGATCGCCACCTCACGGGTGAGAAGTGAGAAGTGGGGACTCTCCGTAGTTTCAGTGGCGGGTACCAGGGCGGGGTGGTGAATGGACATCCCTTATAAGGTGCATTTTGTTTTGACATCCCTTAGGCGGCCCTGGCATCGAATCATTCGCTTTTGTATGTTTTTGTTATGTTTAATCCGAAGCCGGAGAAATTCTCTACAATCCTTGGGGACCATATGCCACCAGCTGGAAGGAAGGGAGCAACTGAGCAACTGTGTGTGCAGATCAGATCGGCCACCACACAGAATCGAAGGGCTCCAGCGATCGCAGTTTCTGCGCAGAAACCCATTGGCATCGCTCCGCCTCCATGCCGCCAGTTCTGTGACTTCCAGCGGTCTTTCTGGCTCCACAGATGTGAAGGAATCCAGGAAGGTTCTAAGGTGTGTATAATTGTAAGTACATATGATTCTTCCACTACAAAAACTAGACGACAGGGTGGCCCGAAAGCAAGTAGGCGGAAGAGAACAAATAGAAGGGAAGAAAAGCGAAGTAACAGAAGATGAATGAGCACTAAAGAAATGAAGAGATGATATATGATGATTCAAAACATTAAGATGAAACAAAATGAGATGATGATGAGATGACACAATATATAATATATATATATATATATCTATATATATACATTATGATTATGATACTATTATCACGTTATTACCAAATCTATTAATGTATATTCTGTTGCACTGTACTTCGGAGCCCAAACGGTAGTCCCGGTCGATTCTTTTTTATCCAGCGCCGGTCGAGCTCAAACGCTAGTCCCGGTAGTAAGAGCCGCCGAAGTGCGCGAAATCGCACGTCCCAACCTGGCATCAGGACAACCAATGCTCATACAAATGCAACACTTGAAAAACAAAACAAATTACCCACAGTTCAACTCATGTTGTTTTGTCGGTTATCAGATATAGTTGCACACCCAGTCGGAACAGGATCGACTTCGAACAACTCTCGGTCGTGGATCTCGTGCCTTGTGGAGTCTCTGCACGTTCAGCTGGAACAAGGGTCGACTTCGGACAACTTCCGGTCGTGGACCCAGGTCCTTCTAATCAGTTTGGTCACGACACTTTGCAATAGCCAATTCACAGCTTTTCGCCGATACTTGTAACTTCGTGGCTGGTGACTATATGTGGCATCGACATGCCGGCCTCCTGGAATTCCATTGCGTGGTGTCCACTTTCATTTGGTCCCACTTGTTGCCGCTCAACCTGTTCAAAAGACTCAATGTCTCTGGAAACGAAACTGGTCTTTCAGGTCAAATCACAACAAGCAAAGAATATCATTCAAGTCCAACAATCGAACAAAAAAAAGATGTCTATAGAGCTCTGTTTGCACAATTTTATCGGTTATCAGGTATATTCGCGCACCCAGTCGGAACAGTATCGACTTCGAACAACTCTCGGTCGTGGATCCCGTTCCTCATGGGGTCTCTGCACATTCAGTCGGAACAAGGGCCGACTTCGAACAACTTCCGGTCGTGGACCCAGGTCCTTCTAGCCAGTTTGGCCACGAATTCACAGCTTTTTGTCGACACTTTGGTCACGACGTTTCAAATTCCCAACGCCAGGCATGCTTGTGATGCTCCAAGGATCGCAGTGCATACAAGACATATGCTCGTCGCTTCCACGGTCTCAGGCTTGGACGCTGCTGGAGCACACAGTCAATGGCATCCTCGACACTGAGATCCCACCAGATCACCAGCCAGGCGCAAAGCGCGGCGGTACTGCGATTGATGCCTCCAAAGCAATGAAACAAAGGCGTAAACCTGATGTCGTGGTTCCAGTAGTAGGAGGCCACATCCCAAAGAACATGCATCAAATCTTTCCAGAAAGCTAAACATTCACCGGCAGACTGACGATGCTTCGCCAGCTCTGTATTTGGGTCTTTGACTGTGGGATCCTCGATGAACCACCAGATATGAGCGACGCCACAACGTTCAAAATAGGTGGGCAAATCTGACGGCGCGCCGCGCACCTGGATCTCGTTCCCACACAGGGTCACGACATGGGAGATCTTTGTCGTGTACTCCACCTCCACCGCTTCAATGTTGACAGCCGCTTTGACACTACCGAGGAAGATGGCATCCCCTCCCAAGGTAATGCAGCTGGCATCCAGTGGCCAGGCAGTGATATCTCCAAAATTGTAGTCATGACTGTGTGTCTTCCAGTCCAGCGGCTTCCATGGCAGGCGAGAGTATGCCACAAACTTCAACTTGCCAAGGATGCGGTCCACATCGACACACACATCCCACCGTGGCATTCTTCAGTGGCGGCAAACCTTGCATATCACACATCGGACTGAATGGAATCCGAATTTGAATGTAAAATCTGTCTTGAACTCTGAGACTATGTATGATGAGTCTTGTATGATGAGGGGTGTATGACAAGTGATGAATGATGAGTGGTGTATGTTGAGTGGTGTATGACGAGTGGTGTCTTGACCAGCAGTTGAATGTCCTGTCCTGCATAACTGCAACCAAATACTATCAGTATGAACTGAACGTGCACGCCGTGAGAGATGACTCAGCAGCGAGAGATGACTCAGTCGCGAGAGATGACTCAGCCGCGAGAGATGGCTATAGCGAGAGCTGACTCAGCAGCGAGAGATGAATGAGCAGCGAGAGATGACTCCTCCGCGTACTACACTGTTCGCCAGTACAACTCTAGTTGTACTACGAAGTCGCCAGTCCTCAGCTTCTAGCTGCATAGATTGCTCCGCGTGCTGAAGTTGTACTACAATGTCGCCAGTTCTCATCGTCCAGCTTGCCAGATACTTCGCGTGCTAAAGTTGTACTACAAAGTCGCCAGTTCTCATCGTCCAGCTTGCCAGATACTCCGCGTGCTAAAGTTGTACTACAAAGTCGCCAGTTCTCAGCTTCCAGCTCTACAGATTGCTCCGCGTACTAAAGTTGTACTAGAAAGTCGCCAGTTCTCACCATCCAGCTCCACAGATACTCCGCG
>CAXAMN010000891.1:731876-778704 GCA_963970005.1 Durusdinium trenchii
AGAAAGTCGCCAGTTCTCACCATCCAGCTCCACAGATACTCCGCGTAGTAAAGTTGTACTACAAAGTCGCCAGTTCTCCTCGTCCAGCTCGCCAGATACTCCGTGCACTAAAGTTGTACTACGAAGTCGCCAGTTCTCAGCTTCTAGCTGCACAGATTGCTCCGCGTACTGAAGTTGTACTACAAAGTCGCCAGTTCTCATCGTCCAGCTTGCCAGAGACTCCGCGTACTAAAGTTGTACTACAATGTCGCCAGTTCTCAGCTTCCAGCTCTACAGATTGCTCCGCGTACTAAAGTTGTACTACAAAGTCGCCAGTTCTCAGCTTCCAGCTCTACAGATTGCTCCGCGTACTAAAGTTGTACTAGAAAGTCGCCAGTTCTCAGCTTCCAGCTCCACAGATACTCCGCGTCCTAAAGTTGTACTACAAAGTCGCCAGTTCTCATCGTCCAGCTCGCCAGATACTCCGCGTACTAAAGTTATACTACAAAGTCGCCAGTTCTCATCGTCCAGCTCGCCAGATACTCCGCGTACTAAAGTTGTACTACAAAGTCGCCAGTTCTCTGCTTCCAGCTCTACAGATTGCTCCACGTACTAAAGTTGTACTAGAAAGTCGCCAGTTCTCAGCTTCCAGCTCTACAGATTGCTCCGCGTACTAAAGTTGTACTAGAAAGTCGCCAGTTCTCAGCTTCCAGCTCCACAGATACTCCGCGTACTAAAGTTGTACTACAAAGTCACCAGTTCTCATCGTCCAGCTCGCCAGATACTCCGCGTACTAAAGTTGTACTACAAAGTCGCCAGTTCTCAGCTTCCAGCTCTACGGATTGCTCCGCGTACTAAAGTTGTACTAGAAAGTCGCCAGTTCTCAGCTTCCAGCTCACAAATTGCTCCGCGTACTAAAGTTGTACTACAATGTCGCCAGTTCTCAGCTTGCAGCTCACAAATTGCTCCGCGTACTAAAGTTGTACTACAAAGTCGCCAGTTCTCAGCTTCCAGCTCCACAGATACTCCGCGTACTAAAAGTTGTACTACAAAGTCGCCAGTTCTCATCGTCCAGCTCGCCAGATACTCCGCGTACTAAAGTTGTACTACAAAGTCGCCACTTCTCAGCTTCCAGCTCCACAGATACTCCGCGTACTAAAGTTGTACTACAAAGTCGCCAGTTCTCAGCTTCCAGCTCGCCACATACTCCGCGTACTAAAGTTGTACTACAAAGTCGCCAGTTCTCAGCTTCCAGCTCCCCGGATGCTGTGCCTGCCACGAAATCTGCACATGGAGGTTCACAAAGTGCTGTGCCTGCCACGAAATCTGCACATGGAGGTTCACAAAGTGCTGCACCTGCCACGAAATCTGCACATGGAGGATCACACCTTCGAGCCAGAACTATAAGGCGATTAGCAACCAAAGCTTGCAAAACACAATGTAACTACGCTCCGAGCGATGACACAGGAACACCTTCGAGCCAGAATTACAATGGGGGAACGCTCCGGGCACAGACCATGGAATCGCATTTCCCAACGAGTATGAAGTCCGCAGCGCACATTCGCGACATCGTTGCGACCAGAATTACAATGGGGGAACGATCCGGGCACAGACCGGGCACAGACCTTGGAATCGCATTTCCCAATGAGTATGCGGTCCGGACCGCACATTGGCGACATCCTTGTGACCAGAATTCTAATGGTGCGCCCAGCCGCGCTCAGACAAAATGTACGTTTCACCACACGTTCGCGCGATCGACACGCACGATCTCCGCAGAGGGTTGCTCACGGACAAACGCGATTCGCGTCTCACCACACGCGCGCGCGATCGATGGCCACGATTCCACGAGAGGGTTGCGTTTCGTAAGACCTGCTCGCACCGCCCCGCCGCCTAAAGAGAAGAATAAAGAAGAAGTTGGGTAGGTGAAGTTGGGTAGGTGTTTTAAGGAAGATGTCTACACCTACCTATCTTCACCTACCTATCTTCACCTACCTATCTACACCTACCTACCTACACCTACCTGTCTATACCCACTTATCAATACCTACCTATCAATATCTACTTCTGATGTACTTTGATATTGTTGATCTGATACTTCTACTTCATATGTTATGTTGTGATGTGATATTATTTTATCACATGATATGAGATGATATGATCTGACATTGATGTGATGTGATATGATATTAAAACATGATATGATATGATATGTTATGACATTGATGTGATGTGATATGATATTATAACCTGATATGATATAATATGATATGATATGAGATTAATAACCTATGAGGTGATGATTAGATGATGATGTTGTGAGGGTGAAGTAGGAGAAAGTTAGTAAAGAATATGAAGTAAGGAAGGTGAAGTAGGATAAAGAGAGTCAGGAAGAGAGAGTGGGGAAGATGAAGTAAGAGAAAGAGAGTAAGGAAGAGAGAGTGGGGAAGATGAAGTAAGAGAAAGAGATTAAGGAAGATGAAATAGGCAGCAGTGCTTAAGGAAAAACCCTTCGCAGGTGCTTTCGGGAATAACTATAAAGATATGTATGTTCTTTTTCGCGTTTCATGTCATTTGCTCAAATCTTTCTTTGTTTCCTGGCTGGTTCTGGACTTTTCGGACTGGGCTTGCGAAGAAAACAAGCCCAGTCCGTCCCGAAAACGGGTCCATCCGGTAGAGCCGGTGACTTCGTATCACCTATAAGTAACAAAAGTGACTAGAGTAGCTATTTGCCAGTAGGAATGGCCTCCAAGCTAATATAGCGAGGGCCTCCCCCGGCTCGCTTGGCGTCCTTACTGATGTTGTTTGCTGTGAAGACCTCCATGTGTTGTGTCCAGTTTTTTAGTTTGGAGGTTGGGTGTGGCAGCTCTTGAAAGCGCCCGCCCGCCTGCCCTACCTCTATTTTGTTGAAGCTCAAGTGCTTGGTTTGTAGTGCAGACTGGGACGCCAGCCCATGTTCTGTCAAGCCCAAGTGCTGGCTTGGAGCACCAGGGTACCGCCAAAAGCAAGCGAGTGTGCAAGCACATGCGCTCACACTTCTCGACCCAGTCTCTCCGGGGTTCTTCGGGGCTCCAGCGTTCATGCCTCGACCGGTCAAGCGGCGATCGATGGTGCGGGGGCGCCCGACTGGAACCTGCAGGCAGGCAGACATGGGGCAGGGTGGGGCCCGAACTCAGTGTGAGGCCGGCCCAACACTTGAAAACGCCGAGGCACCAGGAGGTTGCTTCGCTGGCTAAATCGTGTGAATATATCAGATCAGATCAGATCAGTCATAGATTTCAATGCCGACCACTTTTTTCCACCACTCCGCCTTGTGGCAACTTTGGTTGGTTTGTTCATGATCCGGGTACGCCTCACATAGGAACAAGACCCTTGGCTTGATCTAACTTCGTGCGACGTCCGAGAAGCACAAGTATCATCGAATATCCACCGGAATCCGGGATCAAGAATGGCCCAGCAAGTGTATCTGATTCGTCCACCTGGCCTGACATCTAAACAGATCCAGATTTCCCACTTCGCGAGCTCTTTTTCCCGATGTTCCGGGCTGTTCCACTATGGCTCTCGAGGTTGGTAACCATGAGGATCTCAGACTAACCCGATCTATCTCTCCAGATCAACTGGGGCAGGATCGAACGAAGCGGTGATGGATCTCAGTGGGCTTGTCAATCCTTGTGGATCCACCCCACAAGGGACATAATGTGCTAGTCAAGGATGATGAGGAGAATGAGGATCCATCACCTCCATCCTGGCCCATCGTCATGCGTCCTCATGAATTTAATTAATACTTTTCAGCTTCGCTTTCTCATGAATTGATGACCATCATCACCCCGCTCCGCGCCCGTGGCTTCAGCCGCCAGCCATTTCTGGCTCGGGCGGACCATCCCGTTTTCCACGTTCCGTGTGCACTTGGGCGCCCAGCGGCGTCAGAGGTGAGGATCCGCAATTCGGACGGTGCCCGTTTGGGAAGCCTGGACGAAGACGGACGAAGACGTGCGGAAGTGGATGGCATGACCCCGATGACGTTCCATGGCTTCCTTGACAAGACAGGGCCCGGGCCATCCACTTCCATGTGAAGAGTTCGTCGGAGTGGATTTGACGCAGGGGGGTCTTGGGATGTCTTGGGTGGCCCACGAAGTCTGACAGAACTGGAAGGGCCCACGATGTCTTGGGGGAGGGACTTGTGGCATGTAGAGGGCAGCCGTTGGTTCCTTTTTCCGACCCATTTTCGGGTTCGATAGTCGGGTCTTGAACATTTGGAAAGACACTTGGAAGAAGCCGAGACTTGTTTAGTGACTCCCCAATGGAAAGTTAGAGGCCATTGTTGGCACCTTCCCACTTACTAACTTCTACAGCCGTGAGCGATATGGACAATTGATGCCCCTGTGCCCTTGGGTGTTTCAGAAGCTGGTCTTCCGAAGGGTCCTTTTCATGCATCTCCCTGGAGTTTGCCACTAGGACCCCCTACAGACCCAGACTCCAGCAGGTGCTGTTTGGTAGACTTCCCAGGTCATCAGCTTGGTCCCCTGGTTGTTTTTGCAATTTCTGAGACTTCTCCAGGCCATGGGTTGTGGCGCGAGCGCGGGGAAGACCAAAAAGCCGCCGGATCCGCCCGCCGATGACAAGAGCGAGCAGCCGCTGGGCGTGTGAAGTGATGGGTGACCCTGCATGGTTCTGAGATGTTATGAGTAATCTTAATACAAGAGGGCAGGGTCTTTGTTTCTATGGCCCGCTTCGGCTGCTTTGGTGCAGCACTTATCTCAACGTTCATGAGTTTTCTGTGTTTAAAACATCTCCTTTGGGGGGTTCATCTCTCTTAGGCTACTGGCTCTAGACCTCTAGACCGGCCGTTCCGTCCGCCCTTCGCCGTTCCGGTGCTCGGTGCTCGCTGGACCCGGACCAGGAAGAAGGCGGACCGCAGCGAGGATAAGAAGGCGGCCCAGTTAGAGAACAAGGAGCGGCCTGCCGGGCCGCAGAACGGAAGAGTGGAAGGGCGGGTGTAGACCCGGTAGACCCGGTAGTAGACCCTTCATCCCAGAAACATGGGGATGTGATGTGGTAGTATGGCCCCCCCCCCTGGAAGACTGTATTCCACTTCCATGATTGTTTGAGCTCCCAGCACTCTTCCGAAGTTTATCATTTGAACATGTCCTTAGCCCCCACTGAAACGACATGGATCTCATGGAGGCAGCGCTCCCTTTTCTGGTGTTTAGAGCTGATGGCCGCCCAAGCCTAGAATCTTGGGGTGCCCTGTGACAAGCACAGACTCCGACGATGGACGTGATTGCATCGGTTCACTACTGTTACAGGAAATCGTTGGAATCGTAACCACCAGGCCTCACAAGTTAGTGAATAACCGACCGAACCACTACTACACGTCATTGCTTCAACCAGCCTTTTTCATTGCGATTCTCTCATCTCCAAACCTGAGCAACATGCTGCCGCAACCAGGTAACCACCCAACCACCTCCCCTTTGTCCGTCTTTTTCTTCATGCACACGACAACGGCCACCCACGGCGCCAGCTCGCAAGCCGGCTCCGCGTTGCGATGCGCGCGTGAGTCGCGCGGCAGGAGTATGAAGCTCGGATGCGCTTCCTGGATCAGGTGCCCCTGATGAAGCGTCTCCCGCGGGACGAGCATCCCATCGTGGCGGAAGCCTGCGAAGCGTGCGAGTTCCAGAATGGGGATGTGATCATCCAACAAGGCGCTGGGTGGGGCACAGCAGGGTGGGGAAAGGCTTAATCATGAAGCATTTGGTATCAATTGGTTTGGGCAGGAGCAAGCTGGAGGGTGAACTTGATCATGACCAACTGACCCCTGGCCTCCATACTAGAACATCTAGAACTTCGAACAGGTGATCATGGCATGATAGATGCCATGTGGGGTGTCGCGCGACCATCTGGACCGCCTCATGTTTCAAGGACTCCAACGGCCCCGCACATCGCACACGGTCACCGACTCGATGCTCAGAAGGTGGTCCAGTTGCCAAGGGCCATCGTTGTTGAAACCGATGCCATCCGGTCCGTGTCCATAGATTTATGTCGGCGAATCCACTATCTATTGGGTCTGTCCGTTCTTACCTGTAACAGGCAGTAAACCAGCAAATCACTATTTTTTTAAACAAGGCCTGCAACATAACCATCATCATCCACTGTTACAGGTATTAGGATAGAACCAAAATATCTACCATTGTAAGGGAACAAACATCCGCGAATCCATGTCCGTGGATATCAGGTGCACCAGGTCGCCTTTTTATATACATAAATTATACTGCACATATTTCTGCACACGCACAGATATCCATCTATCTGTCTATCTATAGTACTAGGACCCGCAGTCGGGGTGGTTCATGGACACCCCTTCACATCTAAGGGGCACCGATCTCCAGACATCTCACTGTTGAGCACCGGGACTTCAATGCTCGACCCGCGCTCGCGCTTCCAGGGGACCCCGGGGACGCGTTCTACGTGATCCGCTCCGGCGAAGCGCGGGTCTTCGTGCAGACCAACGACGGCCAAGACCAAGTGGCCTCGCTGAGGCTTCAGCTGAAATCCTCAGAATTGGTTGAGGGATGTTGAGGGGGATATATTTGCAGGAAACCCACCGTTTCATAATGTTTCATAGTAGTCTTGGGATGTTCGGAGGAGGGCGGGTGAAAAACCGGTGGTTTCCTATCGGTTTTCCCTTTGACCAACCCATGGATGTCGGGGCGGGTGGGGGAAACCCATGGAGGCTGCGGCGGGGGTGCGAAAGGTTGGGGAAGGGATCTGCACGGATTGGGATGCACGTGTTTCGTTGTTTCGTGCCTTTTTGCTTATACGTTTTCTGAATCCTGTACGACCTTGTTGTGTCAGCAGCCAACCATCCGTACTGTAAGAAACATATATATATATATTGGGATTCTGTGACCTGCTATGCCATGCCATGGTCCCTCTCTTCTTCGCTGGACATGGCCGCTCCGGTTTCTGGTTGCGAGTGTCGCGCATGGACTGCAGCGAAACCTCCGTTTCGTCTCTCAGGAAGGGCGGGGACTATTTTGGAGAGAATGCCTTGTTGCGGGACGAGCCACGGACCGCCACCATTATCGCCTCCAGCCGATTGCTGGCCTTTAGGATTAGAAGAGCCGCTTGGACACAAGCTCCCATACGGTTGCATGTTTGGCGATAGAAGAGGGTTCCAGGAGAACAGTCGAAGAAGAAGAATCAAACTGGGCTTCACCTTTGCATTCTGCTTGCTGTTTTTTATTTGGGATCAATGCATCATGTGCTTTCTTGCCTTGTGGCGCAGCCAGCGTAAACCGACATGGTTTGCTGCGTATTGTTTGCACCGCTTTCGCAGAACTTTGGACAATGGGTTCATTGGAGACTTTGGTGCGTGGGACACGCACCCTTTTGGTTACCAAACCCTAATGGTCCTTATTATACATCCGGTTTCCTATACATCGGGCGGGCAGCCAGTGGCGCATCCTTTGGAACACAGCCCCTGGCACAACTCCCCCCAACACCTTCTTAGAACATTTTTGCGCACGACCTAGGAGAACGAAACACCCTTCCGCCCTTTTTCCCTACTAGGACTTCTTCTTGGAACATGCGTGCACCTGATGTGGTTGGCCATGTTTGGCCCGCCCGCCTCAAGGACAAGTTCCAGGAGCTGGGGCTGAACGCCAAGCTCCAGTTTGCCAACCGCAAGGCGGTGGGCGCGGGCATGAAGGCGGCTGTGAAATGCAAGCCGCCCACGCCCAAAACGCCGGAGGACGTCGAAATGAGCCTTGGCCAGCGGGACGAGAGTGAGATGTACCAGCTGCTTCCTTACGGGGTCACCAAATGTCACCAATACATATGTATGCATTTATATACACCTGAAGTAGTGCTTATAATACTTTTCAACAGTTATATAAACATGCATATAGGTCCGCAGCGAATTGATTTGTTTCTTTTTTTTTTTCGCAAAAAAGGTCTCCATTGGACACCCAGCTTTGGGTTGGGAGGTATTGACGCCCCAACTGGGTCTCCTCAAAAACCAGTCCAGAGTGGATCCGGCAATCCGGACCGAATGGTAGACTGGTAGACCAATGGAAGCCTTAATTCTGGGTATTTTGTGTCTGGTAGACCAAAGTACACATAAAATATGTTCAAAACATCTCATCTCTGGTTTATTTCAACTTTCACTATATGCAGTATATATATATATATTATAATATTATGCGAACTCTTCGAGATCGAGAGCGAACCGTGACATCATCCTTCTTCGCCTCGAAGAAGAACGGCCGTCTCGTCGTGCTTGCCGACGTCACCGGTGATGAGAGCCGCTCAGGATTACCCTGGCGTTGCAGAAGAACGAGAACCTGGCGACGATGACGACGCTGGACCCCTCGCGGCTTCAATCGTTCATTGAGGCGGGTTTTGGGGGCGCGGCGGCAGCTGAGAGAGATGTGTGCGGCAAAGACGCAGATGTGGAAGAAGTACGAACGCTTCAGGTAAGGTACGCACGGATCTTGACCTGAATCTGGAGATGGCAGGAAGGTGCAAGATATATGGGCGTGGGTCAAGAAAGGAATCCGAATCATTTTCCATGCCGTTTGCTGACTGGCTCGCTTTGACCCCAAGTTCCGGTCTTTGCTTAGATCTGAATCAATGGCAGGGAGACGATTTGTAGGGCTTCTGACCAGCCAACAGCAAGGGCGAAATCGCCCGACGGTTCTCAGGTCATGTGGAAGGAAGAGGTGAAAGCCGGAGAGCGGATTATCTCCGAGGGCGACTTACAGGCCGGATGCAGGTCCTGAAGGCAGTCAGGTCCTGCAAAGAAAGAAAGAACGAAAGAAAGGAAGAAAGGGGGAGAGAGAGAGAGAGCGAGAGAGAGCGAGCAGGGCTTTGGCCTGGAGGGCCTGCATGCAAATCCGCCCAGTGCGATGCCTTGGGGATGCACGACCGCCCCGGTGCTACCAAGTGCCCAACTCCAAGCGAGTCGACTGACGCGATTGACGTCAGGATGTCACGAAGCACGGATCGGCAACTGGAAACAAGACACCATCCCAGGGCACTGCACACCACACACCCACACAACGTAAGATTTGAACCGGAAACCGGAAACCAGTGACTTTTTAAATGCAGATTCAACAGTGGAAGTTCAGAAGGCACTTTTTAAGTCAGATGGCACTTCAAATTTTCAGTGATCCCCCGCAAAAGCGGCTTTTGAACACTTCAAAACCCGAAAGAACGCTCCATGACCCATGCTTACATGCTTACAAACATGCTGCAGGGACACCACAAGAAGTGTTGCACACCGTGGGTTCGAAAGAAAAGACCGTGCGGTTAGAAGAGCCATCAATCGCCCACTTCAGACACATTCGTCCACTAAATTGTTTCTGGAATTTACAGAGAATCCCTAAGTAGATCCCCGGAGCAGCAAAACAAAAAACAACTGCCAACTCAAGGACCTGCCGAACAGGTCTCCTGAAGGTCTTTCTATCCTTTTTCCCGGGTGTGTGAACATTGTGAACCATCGAGGTGTGGACCATTTTTGCAAGCTTTTGACCTCTGGAGGTTTTGGTGGATGCATTTACACCCTGGAAGACTAACATGGACCCTGAAAACCACTGGTTGGTAGAGGAAAACACTTTTCCAGGGGGCCATTGTCAGGGTCTATGTTAGTTTTCGGGAGTGTAACTTTCACCTGGCCATTGTAAAGGTCCACGGGCGAGAGAGGACGTGCCTCCAGCGACGGCCTTCACGGCCATCGCCACGGCACGGCCTTCGTCCATCGGTCCACGTTTTTGGAGATCAGTAAACCCACCAAGCACTATTTTAGAACAAGGCCTGCAACCTAGGACCTAACCAACATCATCCATGGTTACTGGTAATGCATGGTAATACGATAGAGTCTAGAGAGTCTAGAGACCCCATCAATTCCTCACTGACACCATTTCTCCAGAGCAAAACCACCACCTGCCCACTAGCAAGACCAAACGCCTGCAGGTCGTTTCATTTGCAGGTCTGGGTCTTAAAACGCCACGGTCCTCGCAGGCGGACTACTTCTATGTGGTCGCCTCCGGACAATTTGAGGTCATGGTCTGCGACTCCGACGCTGCGCCCAACGCCTCGGAGAACGCCACGGCGGCCGAGACCGGGGAGGAGTCGCAGTTGCCCCCACCGCCGCCACCGGCGGACGCGCCCCAGAGGAGCGTCCGTGGGCATCTGTGAGGCTGTCAAAGCACAGGGTCCTTGGATTCCTTGGTATGAAATGGTATGCGGTATGAATTCAGAATAAGTAAAGTAAAGGTTGACTATCACCAGCACCACCCGAAGGGTGGTTTATAGACCCCACTGACGATGCATTTTGTTTTCGTTGTCTATGTGGACTGATCACGTGGATCGCGAGTGCAGGCCACAGACGGGGCGGAAAGAGCTCAACCTTGAATTCAGTACAATCGATGTATGATACAGTATGGTTCAGGCTTCAGCCCGATTCTGGTGGCAGTACCTGTCGCACTGTCGGATGCACGTCCACCAGGACCATCAGCCATGTTGCCCAAGGGGGCAGCTTTGGCGAATTGGCCCTGCTCTACTTTGTGCCGAGGGCAGCATCTTGGCCCATGGCTTTTTGCTGATTGTAGGTCTGAACGCTCGAGGCTTCCGAAGGATTCTCAAGCGATAGCAGAGATGACGAAGGTTCTTGGTTGTCAGGTACTGTTTTCGAGACAGACCTCCATGTCATGTCATATATATATATAGACAACCACATATTGGAAAAGTAGATCCCGAATCCCCACTAAGAATGTGTTGGAAAGCGTTCTCCATCTCTTCTGGGGGCCTACCCCTCGTCATTCTCCCACGTGCACCAAAAAGCGCCACCCCACCGTTCCGTTTGCACCAAGGCGACCGTGGTGGCTTCTACGGATGCCACGGTGTGGGTGATCGACCGAAGCAACTTTAAAAACATCTTGATGAAGGCGGGAGCTGTGGGACGATCCACTGAATCGGTGTAGATGCCGGAGAGTAGATGGCACTGGCACCACTGGTGAACCACCCCCCCTAAGATGATCTAAGATGTCTTCTGCCGGGTTTGTTGACACTCTTTCTTCCAGAAAGTCACGGAGCTTTGAAGGAGCTTTAGGAGTTCTGAATTTGGGGGTCCTTCGGACCTGAATGACCTGTGGGACCGCCCACCGCCCAGAACCACCCAGAAAGCCAACCGCGCGTCGCGTCCTACCGCGGTTGGGCTTCGGAATCTCCGGTCCTTCGCCGCGTCGCTCCGCCGCTGCGCAGGCCTCGGACTCCAAGATCAGAGCATATGCCGCCCGGCTCGGTCGTGAGGAGAACACAGGGCTGGGGGGGGAAGTGTAGGTCATGAAAGCTGAAGGCGAGTCATGTGGCGCTGTGATTGAGAATGAAACAGCTTGGTTTTGGGGATGAGTTTCCTTCTTCAGGTTGGGCAGGCTATGGCAGGCTGGGGTGGTGCAACGCAGAGTGCAGACTTGCCAGAATCTTAGGTGAAATACCTCGACAAAGTCTCTATTTTGGATGCTCTGCTGGCGGAAGAGAAGAAGCAAGTGGCAAATGCTTTGGTCGAGATGCATTTTGCCTCCGGAGACAAGATCATTCAACAAGGCAAGATGTGCGGTGTGCCATGTGCTGTTTGGTGCCCTGACTTCCTTGACATGTCAACGGGGCCCAGGTTTTCAGAAGGTTCTGACTGGGTTTGGCATGTGGTGTGTTCCTTTGCGTAATGGCGCTGTCGCCCAAGAAGTGCCAATGGCCCATTCTCGTCACCAGGCACGTCCAAGAATCGCCAGGACCGTTTTTTTTCCGGGGCGTTGGCACGTGTTTTTTCAGTTCCAATCTACTTCACACCCAGCAGCCCAGCAAGACCCGTGCACGGTCGATTCCGCCTGACCCGAATTCCGGCTCGAATTGCTCGTGGCTCAGGGGAACCGGGAAACATGTTCTACATCATGTATGAGGGTGATGTGAACATCGACAAGGATGGTGAAGTCGTTCCTGGGACGCCCAACGGCCGTGACGGCCGTTTCACGGTCCACGGGGTCCGGGTCGCCCCCGGGCAGGGCAGGGGTCTGGCGGGGTTGCCGGACTCAGACCGGGCACCTTCGAGGGGGACGTGTGATTTGCTGAAGAACAGGAAATTCGAAGATGAAGCAACATGTTGCCGTCAAACAGGACTTGTTGAGCCAATGGAATGACGGTTTCTTCTTGGATGCTAGTCTCACATGGCATTCCAACTGAAGTCCCTTTGGCACTGGGGCACTAGGGCCCCCAAGGCACACCCACAGGCACCCACGCACGCACACATGCACGCACGCACGCACCCAGACTGCTTCTATGATATTGCAGTTCACCCTTTTTGTCCAAGAGGGGGTCACTCACTCTAGGCTACAAAACGCCACGAAAAAGACACCTTCGTTTGATGCAGTGACCTGCTCTGCTCAAACGTGAAAAACGGCCTCCATGGCCTCCACGGCTGAGGTGGCCACCTTGTCGGCCAAGAGCAAGAGCGGCACTGTACCTGGGACCGCCCGACCGGGCAGCGACCGGCGGGCGCTTACCAGAGCTGGGACTAGGCAACCGGGTGAGACCTCCAGGAGTAGGAGGTACTCAGATCTGGTTCTTGTCTCACTTCGCTTCACTCCACTCTCTTCAGTTTGGGGTGGGTGCCGTGAGATCACCTTTAAGACATGGGAGTTGTGCCATAGAAGTTTGCTGTATTCCAGCTATCCTACCACACTGAACCTGATGGCAAAATGCCAGTTGGTCCAAGTTGGCCCGAACAACGCCACGAACAACGCCTCGTCTTCAGGATGCCATGACGCGTTTCTTCTGCGTGCTGCTTCTCAGAAGCTCCTTGCTGAGGTGCATTTTTTCGGGGAGATGGCCTTGCTGGAGAATGAGAACCGCACGGCCACGGTGGTTGTCACCTCCTCGGAGCGGGTGGGTGGGTGGATGGTGCGCCCCAATCCGGATAGGGTTTTCTTCCAAAAACTGATGGAGGAAGGAGCGAACGAGGTGAGGGGGAATGAACTTGAAAGTAGATTTAGGGCGATTCGCCTGGATTGATACAGAGAGAGAGAGAGAGAGAGAGAGCGCCTAATAGAGATGCCCCTCAACCCACCAGCGATGGCCTCCAACCTAAGAGAGATTTGGCCTGGAGGGCCTGCATGCAAATCCGCCCAGTGCGATGCCTTGGGGATGCGCGACCTACGGTCCTACCCTCTATCCTACACGCTGCAGTACAGAAACGAGGCAACACAGGCTCAGCTTGCTCAAGGAAGGGTCCATGTTGGGAAAACACCGCAGGAAAACCATGGAACACCTATGTTGGTCATAGCTTGGCACAGTAGAAAGTCCCCTGCATGGCTTGCGACTTCAACGCACATGTGTTGTCCAGGACGCGAAGTGTTTGGTCTTGGACCGGGAGTCCTTCAACCTTTTGCTCGGCCCGTTGAAGGCTCGGGTTTTGTGACTCTGGGATCCTGGCAGGGCAGATCCATGGTGTGGTCTTCTCATGTCTCTCTTGTTTCTGCCGCCCGGGATTGCTGGTTTGGCGAGGGCATTGCTTGGGGATGCAGGTTTGGTGGACTTGACCTTGGTTGTGAAGAGTTGCTTCATGGCTCAAATCAAATCGATTAAAGGTGGCCACACCATGTTGGTTTCCATGTATGCATATATGTAGAGCCACTCTAGTGGAAGTTCCAGGAAACATGTCAAAATGCTTTCATAACCACTAGATCCGCAAGCGATTTATGCATCAAACCGTTGGCTAGTCATGGCCCATGATTCGTGTTCATCCACTGGGCTGTTCATCCATTTCGGGTCCTCGAAATCTGTGTTCCTCGAACACAAGGAGAAGCACTGCTCCGTCGCAGCCGTTCTTCTTCCCAAGCCTCGGGTCTTGGGGGTCCTTCTCGCCAGGACATCATCGAGGCTGCTCGAGAGGGCCGCGAGAGGCCCGAGAGGGTGGTGCCCCAGGCGGGGAGCGGAGGAAACGGTCATGGTCATGGTGCTTGATGGTACTCTTGTAAGAGCACGATGTTCCCACAAAAGCACCATGAAACATCCACATGCAAGTTGTTGCCATCTCGGAAGACGTTCGTTCAATTTCAGGCGCAGGGCTGCCTGGCCGAGAATCGCACCAAGATCAAGCGAAGCGAGCTGAAGCGCATCGGGCTGTTGGGCTGCGGAGGCCCGGCGGACGCGGACCAGGGAGATCCAAGGAGACTGGCCGTTTAGACAGAAGCTGAAAGATCTGAAAGAAATAGGTTTTCGATGGTTTTCGACTCACTCACTGCCGAGAGGAAGGCCACCTGTTTGTTAGAGGAAGATGGTCATAGATGGTCCCTTTTTCACCGGACATGGTCCAAGCAATCTAAAAGGATCGTTAGATCACAAAACGGTCGTGTCCAGCACCTGTGTGCTCGCAACCAGCACCATCGAGGGCTCGCGAAGATTGAGTACATGCTTTTCAGGAGCTCCAAGGCCCTCGGATCTCACGAAAAAGGGTAGGAACTGTCAACAGCTCCATTGTCACCCAAACATCCTGATTTTTTTCGGCCGCGAAGAAAGCCTGGAATCTCTGGAGTGAGGTCGGTAGAGGATCCACAAAGGCGTGAAGCTTTTCCTTCACCGCTTAAGCCGGAAGCCTTTCAGGCTTTGGCGCGGTGGAGCTCTGGGAACACAGCAAGACGGGACAGACCTTTGCGTTGAAAGCCATCAGCAAGGGCTACATTGTGAAGACGGGCATGCAGGAGAGATTTTGTCTGGAGTTTTACGAAGTTGTCTAAGCAACAGTGATTTGATTTGTGATGTGGGCGGGATGGAGAAGGCTGGGCAAAAGCGGTTTAACATGGTTAAGTATAGGAGACCTTTCTGTTGATTTTGTGTGTCGATTCTTTTGGCTCCGGGAAGATGACATTGCTCTCTTGGCAGGAGAGCATCATGAACGAAAAGGCAATCCTGGCCATGACCAACTCCCTCTTCATCACCAAGCTGTGACTGGGCTGTGCGTGATTTTTGGATCCGATCCTCCGTTCTAGTGTGGATCAAATCAACTGGGCAGCTGGGGCGATCGTTTTCAAAGGACCGGTCGAACAGCCTCCAACCTAAGAGCGATGGCCCCCAACCTAGTAGCGATGGCCTCCCATAAACTGTTTTGTTTTGACTTCACTAATTCTGTCATTGCTGGTTCCTTCCCCTCTACTGGTAGGAATTCCACACACTCCGGAAGCAGTCCGGTTTTCTGCCGAGGGGAGGGTGACAAGGGCTCAACATCCGCGGTATTCAATTGGCGAATTGGTTTATTAAGATCTTCCCCGAACAAGATTTGTCTTGGAGTGACTCAGTGGCTTGTTTACATAAGACAAGCAACACGGCCGAACAGGTCTTGGAAGGCTAGGATAAGGTTTTGGCGCATAGCATAATTATATACCTGGAACTATATAACTGCTGAGAAGAAGGTTATAAATTGCTACAGGCTACTCCCGTAGTTTCTAGAAAATGACAAGGTAAGTATTACTATATGTATTCATATGTATACATATACAGATCGAGAGAGAGATTGGACGTCCAGGCTTTAGGAAGGTAGATCAGAAAAGCTATGAGTTGCATCCACCTACGTGCAACTCATCCGTCCAGCGGCCCAGAAGAGGACATTCATCCCAAACTCCTGGAGGATCTTTGCACCTGGAACCCCAAACAACCAGAAACGAATGGTTGTTCCAATATGGCAATTGAAATCCTTTACATAGGAAATGGCTGTTTGGGGAAACATCCATTTCTTTCTGGTTGTTTGGATTTGTTGGGGCAAAACCATCCCGTGACCAACTCTGTGCTCCGAGAGAAGAAGAAGCGACGAACAAACAGTGCCCGCCTCTTTCTGCGCCCCGCTGTTGTGCTGCCCAGGTACGAGACCTACAATGGCTTCTTGACTGATTTTGATGGTCGACCTGAGTGAAATTTCATAGATTGCAGTGTAGAGGGCGTGCGATTTGGCCGGTGCAGTTTGTGCAGGGGATTTGGGGGCACAGTTTTGAGCAACAAGAGGCTTTGCTGTAAACAGCCAGTTACAGCCAGCTACAGCCAGCTTACCACGAACGCCCAACAAGACGACCCCAAGAACCCCTCCAAGATCGGCCGGCAGATCGGACCATCGGTGACCGCGACGGCCTCCCAGGCACCCAGACACTCTATTTCTTGCTCGAGCCGTGCCTGGGTGGGGAACTTTACTCCACCTATGTGCGGAAGAGCTTATACGGCTCTGAGAAGCACTGCAGGCTTGGGTGTCCTGTTTAGACCTGCATCAGGAAAGCCTTCAAACATCAAACTATGCAATGCTCAAATCTAGTGCAGGAATCCTCAAAGAGTTGTGGCGTGTGACGGTGTTCACATCAGCGGCAGCTTTCTGTTGACTACACATCCCACAGCTACTCCAACAATGCCATGTCACCGGAAGGTTGGTTTTCGTCGTACAGGAGGTTCTCCATCCCATGAGTTTAGCGTCCATGCCTGTAGTTTGCATTAACTGCAGCAAAGCCATAGACTCACTGAGCCATTCTTCAGCTCAATCCCGCCGATGGGTGGACGTGGACGTGGTGATGAAATGCTGGTCTAAACAAACGAGTTTCAGTGTGTCATTTGGAGAAATCGTATTCCATCCCCTGGATATCGGCGTTTTTTTTTCAGGTTTTACTCCGCGTGTGTGATCAATGCCTTCGAGCATATGCACCAGAGGAGGACCCGGCTCACGACTGGGAGCCCGAAACACGGAAAGAGGGAGTGCCGGAATGCCCGATTTGGTTTGGTGATTGCTCGCCATGTGATGTGGGAGTTTGGATTCTGTGGATGTTTGAACGTGTGTCGCTAGACCGAAATTTGCTGAACCGCCCTTCCCATTTGCCAAGCAATAAGGCAATGTCTAGAACCAGGACATGTGAGTGGCACCTGTTACGAGAGGAAGATGTGGGGATAGGAGCACCTCTCTCCAGCTCTTCAGATGTGCAGGATCATTTACAGGGATCTCAAGCCCGAAAATCTGCTCTTGACCGAAGAGGGGCACTTGAAGGCACACGTCGGAACGTCGAATCTCGGAGATCTGACCTGAGGTGGCCAGCCGGATAGCCAGCTACCAAGCTTTGGAAACACATGTAGATCCCCAACCCCTCCACTTCCGTCAGTCCTGCCCCAAAAGATGCACAAAGGCACCCGGACTTCTAGAGAGCTCCAGCATCTATCCCAAGCCACTCTGAGGAAAACTGTTTCTTTTTTCCTCAGCGTCTTCGCCGACCCTTTGGAAAGGCCCAGGAAACCGGACAGCGCCAGGTGACGGACATGGGTTTGGCCAAGTTCGTGATCGGCAAAACCTACACCACCTGTGGCACGCCTGCCGCGCGGTCGACTCCCAATCCGTGGAGCGTGTCGACAGACGGCCGCTTCCGGCAGTTTCGACAGACGGCGTGAACTTGACGGGCCAAGTTCAAATACATATTTTGGAAGAAGAAATGACTGGGTGGTGGTTTCAGATATTTCTATTTTCAACCTTAAATATTACTATATATATAATACTTGAGTCATTGAGATGATTGAACCCGCTGACCAAAAATAATATGTGTCAAGATGTTTCAAGTGAGTTGAAACCACCAACCAGATGAACATGAAGGATTGGTCCATGTGCGGGTCCTATGTTAGCTTCAGGTGGTGCCCCCAAACCCTTGTGGTGATATCATCTACACTCCCCTGTGGTTACGTGGATGGCATGGCCCCGAAATCGGATGAACATGAAATCCTCATACTGAACTCCGCTGCTTTCCACTTGCAGGGTGATTCCAGGGAGTGCACGATGATGTTTGTGCTGTTGCGATGTTTTGAAGCCCAGCCAGTTCGGAGCCAGTTCCTGGCGCGCCGCTGATAAAGCGCGCTCGCGAGCGCGCTTTCGGATGGATCCCTGATGGATCCTGATTTCCTAAGATCCAAGTGAAGTCCCAACCCACCAGTGACTGCAGCCTTGTAGACTGGACGGAGGTTGTCTGCCCCAAGAGAGAGGGGGCCGTCCCCCCCAACCGTCGGCTCTAAGAGGCGGAAGAGGGGGCAGAGAGAGACGGGGCAGAGAGAGAGAGAGAGCTGCCAAGGATTACTTTGCGCCAGAAGTGATTGCATCTACAGGTCGCCTGGAGTTGTAAATAGCAAATTGTGTTTTGGCGTGATGGTATCGCCAGCTTTGCTTCTTTACTTAAGAGCACCTTCAAATCCCAAGCGCAGTTGAATTGGTGCAGCTGGAGCCAAACAATTGATGGACAGCTGTGGCAAAGGAGAGTTTGGACCATAACCATGGCACTTCCGGAGCCTGCCCCCCCCATAGGGAGGAAATATGGATTCCAGCCACGGCAATGTTCCGAGTGATTCAAACACGACCAATGGGACTGCCATATTATGCCGATCAGTTGGGGTGGTTATTTAGGGGGCTCAAGCGGACTGAGGCAGAAAGCTAGGTATTTGTCTGCCTTTTTCCACTTCAATAATAACAACAATCCCAGACATTTGCTCAACCTCTCCAGGCCTGCGAGGCTAAAATACCATCAAGAGTCAACATGGTCTACATTACTTGGACGTCATCGTTGCTTAAGGGTCGTGGCCCCCGTTTTGGGTCACCGAACTAGGTCACAGTACTTTCTTGGGTCTAACTGGACCCAGTCTCCCAGACGGTCGTTTGGACGTTGCCCAGTGACCATCATATCGATCCTAAAACCCAGAGGGCCCATAAAGGGTGACCTACCGAACCTACTGTAAGTGGGTAGTAGAACAGAACGATGGAGGGTCTCCGTCTCTATCTCTATCTCCAGCTGATTGTTTTGGGTGACCTGCCGGGGGCCGAGCGGAACCAGACCTCGTCTCTTTGATCCAATGCTTTTGAGTTGTTTAGTTCGGGGGAAGGGGGCTCGGCCTCTGGGCCTCTCCTGATTTTGCTGTTGAAGCTGTGGCGGTTTTTCTGAAGCAGATCGTGAGGTCATACCAATGCTGTTGATTGGTGGACGCTGGGCATTCTCATCTTCGAGCTCATGGCTGGTCACCCTCCCTTTGAATCGGCCTACCCCATGCAGATCTATGCCAAGGCTGCGTCATATCAACACCGAAGTGAGTGGCGATCACCCGGCGGTGGAAACCGTTCCTCAAGTGGTTCCCTACCTCGGTTCCTCAAGCATCTCAACGGCCAAAGGTCGAGCACCGGACACATGCAAGAATCAGCTTTTGCGACCCTCCGTGCCCAATGGATTCCGGGTGCCACCGGGTGCAGCAGCACTTCTGGGCTTTTTGTTGGGTCCCCCTGCAGTTGGCCGGTGGGTCACCGGGTCGCATGCCAACCTGCCACGCGGTCACGGTTTCTTCTCCACCGTCCTCGACGGTTGAGGTGACGAAGGGCATCGGCAAGGTGCCATTTCCTTCCGTGATCAAGGGCACCTGTCGGAGCCTCATCGAGAGCCTCTTGAAGACTCTCGACCTGAGGGCGGAAGCAGACGGTGTTCCGGTGTTCGTGTGCACGGAGCCCCTGGTGGTTTGCGTGATCAAAAAGCATTTTAAAGAATTGGATCAGAAGTGAGTCTTTTTGAACGGTGGTTGGCATTGGGTTGTTTGATGTTGTTTGAGACACTCAAGTTCCTTTCTCAAACGTGCTTGCTGCTTGATGTCTGGAAGCTCTTTATTGAATGCCTTGTCGCATGGTGCAACCCTCATCTGTGGCTTTGTACGGGTGGCTTTGAGGGATGGCCATCAAAACGGATGGCCACGGCACGCGAGCGCACGCGATGTGAAGCATCGCATTCAACCGGAGACATGTCGTTTGGAGTGCGCAAGAGGGCCATGATAGCTTTGTGTTTAAGGCTGTGTGATATATATCTCTTTTGAGGCTTGCACTATTACTATTCTCCGACAAGGTTTCACGAACCAGAGCGCCCACCACGAGAATGGCTGAAGTTGGTGGCGTGGTGTCGCGCTCGTTTTCCAGGATGTGCTACCAGTTGTTGGGCCAATTCAAGAAGCTCCTTCTGGGTTTTCCACATCCCATCCCATCCCGAAGACGCACAAGAAGGGGAAGGATCCGATCCGCCGCCCGTGCCGCGCGATTCTCGCACGCGCTCCGCCAGGAACGACCCGGTGGAACGCTTGCCGATGAAGCCCGGCGGCGTGAAGAACCTCATCGGGCACAAGTGGTTCGAGACCTTCGCTGCTTGGCGCTGGAACCAGGTCCGGCGGTGACAAGGAGACTGGAGCATCCCCGGCACCCAAAGCAGGGTGGATGATGCGAAGATGACCCCGAGTTCAAAGGCAAAGGCATACTGAAGCTAGACGATGGAGTCCACAATCCAATTGATTGTCCGATCGTGCGATGTTTTGTGCCGTCGTTCTGTTTGTTCGCCGGATCCTTCCGACCGGGGAAAGTGCGGCACCTTCGCTCTCGTGGACGTCTGCTGACCGTCGACGTCGCTCGCTCCAAGGATTGGGAAGCACTCTCCGCTCAAGCCCAACTTCCACCTTATAAGCCGGTGGTGAAAAGTAAGAAGGACACGGGACCTCACGGGACACACCGCGGGAAGAAAAAGCAGGGAGAGGATGGGCCCTTTTTTCCATGTTTCAGTGTGAGGATGGCTGTGAAAAAGGGATGCTTTTCGTAGCCTCTGGGTCAAAATCAGAGCGTTGGATGGTGTGGAACATCAAGTTCAGTCAACATGATTTGACCGCGATGCCGGCTTTCTCCTCATCGCTTTCCCCGGAGGATTTACAGAACTTTGTGGCGCGAAAAGAGGACGCCCCAAGGACGATTGAGCCGCTTGTTGAAAAGCCGCACTGACGCCGGCAGGGCCGGCGCATGGTCGTTTTCAAACTCGTGCGGCTTTTGGGTTGGTTCACTTGACTGGTTTCTGAATGGCTGGTTAGTGGCCAGGGTTGAGACACATAATTATTGGAGTATTTTCAGACATTGTTTCCGCAGCCATTTCATTGTGAAGGCTTTGTTCACCCAACCCTAAGAAACTGCACATATAAGCCCTCCTGAACACAGCCTTATACACTCCACTGCGGACACGTGCACTGTGCACTTCTGTTCCTTGAGCCACAGTGGCCACCATAATTCGCTTAATGCCGGCGTGCGCAGCCTCTTTTTTTTCGGAAGAGGCTGTGGAACACAGCGAGGCCCTCTGTTTTCTCTTTAAGTAAAGGCTCGAGCCGAACGCTTAGAGTGGACGCGAGCAAGCAAACGGCTTTTGGGTGAAATCAGGTCCTGATGGTTTTTGGAAGTTGGTCGCTTCTCGTTGCCAGGCCTGCTGATGTGTGAGTGAAATGTGGGGGTGACAGTTGCAGATGTGTAAACTGTGTGGTAATTAGACGTTCGAATTGACACACCCATTCAGAATCCACTTCTGCACAGTCAGAATGACACACCAAGAATTTTCTCGCAGGCGCCGTCGTTTCAAAGCTTGTACTTGCATATAGAGCTACCCTAAGAGTCCAGGCCCTCAAACACACAGGGTTTGGTTCGGGTCCGGGCCCCTGCTATGGGTCCGACCCCTGCCATGGAGAGCCCGTAATAGTTGCATATAGGTTTTTGTTGTTGTTCGGGGGTGTTCATTGGAGGACATCACAGCACCTGTGTCAACTCTCCCCTTTGCATCGGCCCTGTGAAGCGCCGGCTCGGCACCCTTTTCGCCCATGACGGCCTGAAGCTGACGCCGTCCCGGGAGCCCATGACGGTGCCTCCGCTGAGGTATGTCGATCCAGGAACTGGATGGGACAAAGACTTCGCAACATCTCACTAATTGCCACTGGGACGGGGAGCCTGGCTGGGGTTCTTGCGTCTTCCAGAGCGTCGCGGGGTGAGCTCGGAACGTTCGGCTCTTTTGGAGAAAGCTGTTTGAGCCACTCCAGGAGTCTTGGGTGAATTTGTTGGGCAGAAGTCTGTTTGCCTGGGAATGAACTGTCGCATTGAGGGAATGGAGGGGCAAAGCAATGAGACCTTAAGATCGGTGCGCCATTGAACTGGAGTGCCGTTGATCATGATATGCATATTCGTAGATTAATTGATTAATTGAAGACGGTCTGGAAAAGCCTGCCGGAGTTGGAGATCATAGGGTCCACCTGATTCAACAGCTGGGATAGCTAGGATCACAGGCCAGTTCCTTGTAGTCACCCTAGGGCTCCAGTCGTACCTCCTCACAAGGTATGACTTGACCCTCTAAACCCACCCCAGTCCCACCTTCTTAGAAGGTACGACTGGAGCCCTAGGGTCAGAACAAAAGAACATCTTGCCCAAATTCGTGAGTTGGATGACTTTGGGTTGGACAGGCCACGGCTCCTCGTGCTTTTTGGTCCGGGACCTTGCGGACACCGGCATGACAAGTGGGCCGAAACCACAAGGTGCTGCGTCGCAAGGTGCGGAATAAGGTCCATGCATGGAGGCCTTTTGTTACCCCGAACTTCAGAATGCGTTGGCTCGAGTTCCCCTCCTGAGAAAGGTTTGAGCTAAGAAAATTGGTTCTTCCCATGCTTTTTGGGTGTGACGCTTGGTCCTTTCTTCGTGACCCTGGTACGTGGCTGAGGACTGCAGCGTGCTGCAGTTCGACACAACGCTTCACATCAGTTGAGCTGATTCACCCGACTTGTCATAGGCAGTTGGACTGAAAGACGATTATCGGCTGCATTTTGCAAAAAGAAGGGCCTGCCCGCAGTTGGATAGGATGATCGAAGGACATGTGGGGAAGATCGAAGAGACATGAAAAGACCATAAATCACCAGGCGAGGTACAAGAGACATGGAACCCACGACTTTATAGCAGCAGCTTTGTCTCAAAAGAGGGAGTGGTTCGGAGCCGCAGGGGTCTCCGTCCAGAAAATCCCTGGACCAACGGACGTTCCCCGTCTTCCTTTGCTAAACTCACGGAGTTTCCATGGTCGGTCTACCGTAATTATCGTTTAGACCAGCTATCGATTGCCCCGCTTCTCCCGCTCTTTTGAATGACACACCGTAAGGAAGGGACCAGGGACCCGCCCGTTCATCCGGGGGCAACGTTTCAGGCCTCTGAGAGTGGTGGTGGTTGGCGATTGGTGGTGGATGGCCTCCAACCTAGCAGCGATGGCCTCCAGTGGCGATGGCCTCCAACCGTACTTCAATCGTATGATTCCACAATATACTTTCATATTGCAATTTGTAACGGTTGGGTGCTACATGGTGCCAAGATCACCCCGCCTCACCGCGCTTTCAGAAAGGCTCAGGAGGCCGGAAGTGCTGTGGAACCCCGGGTTCACCGGCGAAGACCCAGAGAGCGACTTCCGTGGATGGGAACTCTCCACCCAAACGGTCAGCCCGAACACTTTCACCAAACCCGAACACGGTCCAGGCTGCCAAGCTCGAAAGGCCAAAGGCGGCCACATGCCAACGGACCGCTGGATGGTGACGGACCAGGTGTTCCGTTTTTTTCCCCAACAACAGCGGTCGTTATGCTTATTGCGTACTGGGCGAATTCATGCCCAACTGTTCTGTTTTCTCCTTCATTGTTCCACTCAGGAAACTGGAACCCCTCAGGCCCCCCCCATCGCCCTTGTCCTGCGCAGTTCGCAGAATGCCATGGCGGAGGGAACGGCGCCGAGCCAAGCCATCTGCGCCCTGGCACGGTCCAGGGCAGCGGTGCTGTGGCCACCCTTGGCAATGCTGATCCTGGCCGTGCTTATCGTGACCGGTTCGTCGAAACAGCGGCATCCGTTCGCGGGGTACGAAGCCAGCCAAACAAGCCAAGACGAGGCTAGACACGTGATGCGGATTGCAAGACGGCGGTCATCGAGCATCCTACAAAACGTCGACCTCATCCTCTCCCAACTCATAGATGGCCTTTACTATTATAGGTTGGTTGGAGGGGCTACCCCTGGTTGTGAACCACCAAACGCATGCCATGTACCTGGATGTACCTGGAAATGCACCCATTCATTCGCCCAACCAAGGTGATCTCTCACATCCTGGCAGTGCTCAGTGGGAAGTGCGAGGTCTTAGAGGCCGGTATCCAACGCACCGCCTACGTCGAGGAAATCAGCATCACCACTCGAAAGCCGCCTGAGAGCGCCCCGGACTCCCGTGTTTTCCAGGGGTGAAGAGCTCGGTGAGTCTCAGGCCTTGCTGGGGTGGTTCATCAGAATCCATGGGAATCCAGAGGGCCCATGGAGACGGCTAACCTTTGTTGATAGAGGAGATCACCCACAAGTGAAGAAGTGAAGAAGAGTCGATTTTCACTTTTATTCCGCCCGGGCGCCCAAGAGCGAACTCCACGGGCTTGGGGCTTGTAGAATTCGGTCACATCCGGTTGGCGGTTGGTGTATGGTTTTCGCAGCTCCATGCCATACGGTTATGTTCAGTGAGACGTTACTGTACTCAGAAGTTGGTCAGAGTCAACATGGTGCAAGCTCCCCCCTTCCATGCCTGACGCAGCTTGAAGCTCTCGATTCTCATTGAACCTCTATGTCTCATCATGCCCACCACAAACTGGAACCCTCGAAGCTGAGGCTACATTTGGACACTAGGTGTGGCCGTCACATGGGTGCTTTTCCTCCTTCCCAGCACCTTCTTTATTCACCTGGCCTTCTTCCGGCCGAGCAGCTCGCGCCTCCGCACGCGCCTCCGCACGTGGCTGCGCTGGGGCTTCTTGGGAATATCGGAGGCCTTCTTCGTGCTAGCGTCACTGGCGCTCGTGGGTGGCTAGGCCGACTGCAGGACAGCATGGACAGCAGGTTGTTTGGGGGACACCCACGACAAACTCGAAAAACATACCAGGACGCTCTTGGGGGTGCCAATGGAAGCCTATAGGTAGTGTGGGGTAGTCCATTGGACACCCCTTGGAGGGTCCTGGTATTATATATATATATATATTCATATTCCGCGATCGGCGATCGAAGATTCTGGGGTCAGAAATCACAAAAAACACGCTGAGTCCCGGCCTCGGAAGCTGCCAAGGCCTAGCCACAATCACGCATTCAGGGACCATTCTGGAGAATCAGCACCAGATCCCTGGTTTAGCGGTTTGTATCCTTTTTGGTCATTTTCCCTGTGGGTGACTCCCCTGCCGTTCTTTTGAACACATGGTTCCGAACAAGCCAGCCAATCCAAGGATCCCGGAGGGAGGTCTGATCCACCAGCAACTCTCCATCCTGCACCTTGGCATGTCCGGTCTCCGATCGCCTTGGACCGCCCGTCGCTCCCGCGTCTAACGGTGGCTCCGGACGAGCCCGGTACGCCCCGAATCCACACAGACCGATGCTGCAAGATGGGTAACTAGGAGAAAGGTCCGGAGACAGCACACCCACCACCATAGATGGAAGAGCACGGACCATGAGCTGTGGGGAATACTTGCAGTAAGACTTCCCATGAAGAAATAGGAGAAAGCTCGCTCACAACCACGTGAACGCCGCGATGGTTGTGAGGATCGGAAGTGACATGGTCAGTGACAGTCGTCCCTAGGCCTCGAATTCCACAAGCAAGGCATAGGTCACCTAGGTCTTTAGGTGAGCAGAGGGTCGGGACCATCCTGGTCAAAGAGCAACCAGGTCTTGTCATTCTTCAAGTCGTGACGACACAAGCGTCACAAAGTAGGTGAATAATACCAGCATATGCAAAGGCAGCTTCCAATAGTACATGCGCTACAATGAGAAAGCACCCTTCCGGCGACAATGCAACTGCTCCTCAACAAGGGATTTCACATCTGGCCACTCCAGCCCAACTCCAGCATTTCAGCCCCAGAAGCCATGCACGTGATCCTTTCTTCTGATGTCAGGTTGCTGCACAAGTGCAGCTGAACCGAACTGGTTCAAATTCCAAAGATCATTGGCCAAGCTCATATAGAGAAACTTACTATAAACCGACTTCAACCATATCATTGGGAACTGAACCATATCATTGGAGCAGGGGCAAAAACCGCAGCCCACCGCTCCCTCCCCATAGTCGCCCCGGCGGCCCGGGGCGACCCGTGTAGTCGACTTCGCCGCACCGAGTTGCAGAGGCTTTGGGTCTCTTTTTTGTAAACATATATATCTTTTTGTATCCTTTGTTTTTTGTAGGTCGATACCTTTTTCTTTTAGTAACTGAGTTGTTGCTTTTGTTGTTGTTGTTGTGGTGGCTGGCATGCGGCATTGGCATTTTCTCCTGGGCCACTGATTTCTCAGGTTTTTCCTGGCCTCCTTTCTCTCTGGCGGTTTCTTTCTGGCTGCCCGCGCCCTCCAGTGGCGCAGTGCCACGAAATGGGAGCGCAGGTGCCGCGCAGGTCATTCATCGGCCGTTTTTTGTTTTTGGAGACATATCGGTAACCTAGGAAAGTTGTTCTTTTTATTGTTGTGTGATGTTGTGTGAAGTGGAGGTTCTCAACACCTATTTGATTCCCTCGTTTGTCCAGTCGTGATGTTTCGATACTCCTCAGTGTGCAGTTTTGGTTCTTATCGAACTGTCTGCAGCTGCTGGAAGTGTTTTCACCCTGGGGCGGACAGACCGGCAGAGTGTGAAGCCAACAGAAAATTCCAAACTAACAAAGTGTGAACTAACAAAGAGTGGCCCAAGCAGTCAAGGGTAGAAAGGGTAAAGACTCAAAAGCATTGCAACCCTTCATCGGTAGCGCCCCCGGCAGGGTGAGGGTTAGCCTCAAGGGTTGTTGGCAACATGTTTTTTTTTGTGATTCAAAAAGCCAACATACGAGAAAGTCGAACCGAACAGCTCTGTCTAAAAATGTAAAGTCGAAAAGTAGCACCGTTAAAGCTTGTCCTCTTGTTTTTCTCATGATATTGCTTCATTTTGTAACTTTTCTCACCTCGCACATTTCTCGGTTTTCGAGTTGTCCAGGTGGAATGAACTTGGGAGAGCCCTCACCGTCCTCATCCTCCAACCCGGACCCCGCACTTTCAACCACTTCCCTACCACTTTCACACTCAGAACATCGGTGAGAAACCACCCGCCTTTTGAGGTCCTTTTGGCTGAAGCTAGCGGTGCTCATTTTCTTGATCCTTTGTGTATCACAACTGGTCCCCTTGCTCATCCTGGAAGCTGGGCTTCAGAGCTAGCGGTGCTCCGGCCACGTTCGTTCCGCCCGACCCGTGGCGCATGCGGAGCTGCGACCGTTCGTTCGTTCCGACCCTGCCTGGGGTCGAGGTGAGGGCGAGCTGCGGAGCTGCGAGCGATTCATCTGAGTGATAAGGGAGATGAAATCATATGGTGTACTCGAATTAGCGCGATGTTTTCTGACTGGACGGGTCAATGTGTTTTGGGAGGTGTGTTTGGGGGGGTTGATGTAGCCACGGTGATCCCATGTGATCCCGTTGAAGGTCCTCCTCCAAACAGGTGGAATCCGTTCGATGCAGCCCAGAGCGAGGTTTGGAGCGTTGGGAGCCTGCGTCAGACTTCCGACAAAGGTGCAAACCCGATGGCAAGTACTATATATGGAGTCAAGAATCGGCACTACTTGGCTTGGACTACGCCACGTCCTGCCCCCCACATCTGCCCCAGTCTCTGTCCCTGAAACCAGCACCAAACTCACCACCTTCATGTCACCAGATGGCACCGGGCCCCTCCCATTCTCCACGACCGCCATGCACCCGGTGCGAGGAGTTGATTCCGCCCTTGCGCAGTGGTGAGGAGGTCCGGGCCAAGAACTTGCGTGGCTTGACGCAGAGGCTCTCAGTGCTGGGCATTATGGCCCCTTGGCGTGGAGGGAGAGGACTGGTGGAAGAGTGGAAGTGGAGAGACGCTTGGAATCTAGAAGGAAGAAACCAAAGAGAACAGATGGAAAACCGTACAACCATTTTCATTTTCGAAAGGGGGGGTTAGGTCCCCCCCCCTTAAAACGGTGGGGATGTACAAAAGAATTCAAAAGAGCATGGCCCAGGCTCTTACTTAAGGAGTGCAGTGGACCAGTGGCGGACGGCTGCGTGTTCCCCATTTGTGAGTATCTGCCTACAATCAATGCAATTCGCAAATCCGATAAAACCCATCAAAAAACACAACTTCAAACACTCCGAGAAAACACAAAACACTGCAGACCCCACGAACCATGCCAAGAATTCATACATGGGGTGTGCAGTTATTTTTTTGTTTTCTCGAGGTTCTGGAGAAAACCAAAGAAAGAACAAAACTGCAGACCCCATGAACCATCCCAAGGCTTCAGACATGGGTTTTTGTGAACCATCCCAAAAACTGACACCTCGGATTGAAGACTTCCCTTGGATTGGACACGGGGTCAAAAAACGGGGCTCCGAGGTCTTTACCGCCAGCTATGCCTGGGATATCAAGGGCATGCAAGAACGCCTGAAGCCACATGACTAAGCTCAGCGAGGAGGCTGAGTTCGAGGTGTAGGTGTTGCCCAACCACGTTGAGGTGTTGGACACGAAACGGCTTGAAATGGGTTGAACAACTGAAGGCCATGCTCACCAAACAGCGTGCGACAGGATGGCCAAGAAAGCACTGCCACCTAACCAAAGATCAACCCTCATGCTTTGTCAGTGCCTGACAGCTAGAAAGAAAAGACACGTCTCGTGGCTCCTCCCCCCTGGCCCTCCAGGATCTCGCGTGCACTTGGCAGTTTTAGACATGCAACTCCCACATCAAGAGCAGTTCAGTTCACCCATTTCAACCACCTCACAAGGGCCACTCTAGACCAGCCAGTCTCCGCAGTCGGCAGTGCCCTCGGTTCCTGGGGACGTGATGAGGTACCAAGAGGAAGCAGCGGCAGTGGAAGAAGTGATCACGGTAGAAGGGTGAGCAACGACTCACAGGATCGGATTTAACCCTCAGCTCGGTAGTGGGTCTGGTAGTGGGTCTGAGCCGGACTAGAAGGACTTGATCCAAGAAAGATTCTTGGCGAACCTGTCCCCAGTGTTATGGCTTCTGACCTGGAATTGTGGTTTCTGCTGCTTTGAGCCTCAAAGAGGCTCTCAGTAGGACATACCTGGAGAGCTCACCGCCCAAACTCGGGTTCTTGGAGCTCGACTCGGCCCTGACAGCGATCCAGACACGTGCTCTTTGTGTGCATGAAATGGCGTTTTGTCGATTTCAGGTCGGTCCGCTGGTTTTTTCTCCGTGCCGGGTGGAGTCGATGGGCTGAGCTTTTGGATCATTGAAAGTGGGTGGGCTACTAGCGTCTGGACGCTTGTTACTAGTAGCGATGCCCTTGTTAGTAGCGATGCCCCTGCTACCAGTAACCAGTAGCGTCTGGTACTAATGCCCTGGACGCTACGTTCGTAGCGTCCTTGCATGTCCTTGCTATTGCAGCGGGATGGCCACAGATGGCCACGTCTTGGACGCACTGAGGAGCTGTGTGGCTTTGAAACCGGGTTCGGTCGCTGAGCCTCCTTAGTCGAGGATCAATTTGACTTCCTTCAATTCGGGGTCACACATGGAAGCCTCTACACCATACTGTCCTGCGATGAAACCGGTGCGATCGAGTCATGACGGCATGTGGCATGAGAACCACTTTTTCCCGAAGGCCTTGAGCCTACGGCTCGCCCAAGCGAAAAGGTCCGCTGCCGCACCAGCGTGGCACTTGTGTTTTGTCCGGCTTGCCCATAAGCTGGGCATCTTGTGTTTTCGTTCGAAGCCATCTACATCCTAGTGTTTGTGATTGGCATCACCCACTACCCATAGGGTGTTGGCACTCTAGCTACCGCATTGGTAGCGGAGCGCCTGGTCGCTCCAGCGCTCTTGGTGTGGCTTTGTCAAGGTCCTGACCTTGGAGGCAGAGATCCACGACCACGAGCGGTCGGACTTCGTGGCGGTCAAGGTCGCCTCCGCAGCGGTTCAGTGTCTTCCCGCCTGTTGTTTTTGGATATCCTCCATCCGTGAGGAGGAGACTTCTTTCGTTGTCTCCTGAGAGGGAAGAACCACATCCTGAACCTCAAGGACGTCCTGACCGACCAGAACCAGATCCTGAGCCTGAGCCCGGTGACTCTCCGCGGTTACGACACCAAGGACTTGATCGTCGACAGGCTGTGGATCCGCTTCTGGCCACGCGGCTTGGGGGCTTGTGGCTATCGCCTGAACGCCGAGAATAAGATCGGCGGCCTTTCTCCATACTTCTTCGAGGATTTTGACCTGACGGTCTTCCTTGGGGAACCTTTTCCAGGACTTTGTGATCCTGATCTTCACCTTTTTCCACTTCTTTGCCAACGGCAATTTCACCATGGAGCCGAAACAAACGGCTGAAACAATACCTTCGTGGGACGGAAATCCACGGGGTTGGAGGCGCTACCAGCGAGAGGTAGCATGGTATGTCCTGGGCACCAAGAAGAACCAGCGAGCCCTCATTGGTCCACGCCTGGTGTCGAAGCTGACTGGCCCTGCCAGGTTGCTGGCAATGTCATGGAACCGAACGGACATTGCAGGTTCCAATGGAGTTCAATCTATGATGAAGAAACTGGAAGCTTCACCACTTGTTCGAAGAAAACTTCCCAACACCGCCGCTGTCATGCAGCAATATTTCACCTACAAACGCATCCAAGGCGAAAGTGTTAGTGCCTACCTCGTCAGAGAAACGCTCTTCTTTGAGGAGTTCTTGGAGTCCTTGATGGACTTGAAGGATGGACCCTCCATGGACTTCATCTTCGACGAGATCGACCCCAACACCGACGAGGAGGACGATGATGATGGTGGTGCTTCATCCAATGCTGGATCCAAGAAGAAGGAATCGCCGAAAGGCTATGAGAAGATTCCCCAACGAGATCCTGATGGAGGAGATCCCGATGAACCTGGTTCTCGAGCAGCTTCACGTGCAGCTCCACGAGGAGGACCTACTTCCTTGTCCACCACCGACTCCTTCATCTTGACCCAGTTGAGGGGTTGGAGATTGCTCAGCGGTGCATCCGTGAACGCTGAGGAATGGCGCTCCATATTGGCCAGCACGAAGAACCAATTGGACTATGACTCAGTGAGCTCGGCCTTGATGATCCTCTTCGATGAGCAAGCCCAACATCATCGCCATGCCCAAGCTCATGGTCCTGTGCACTCCCTTCACCATGTGGAGGAGGATGATTGGGGCTGGCAAGATGACTCCAGTTGGGATTGGTCAGATCCCTGGGCTAACATGGCCTGGGAATCCGGAGACTGGTACTATGAGAATGACGCCATTGAGGAGGCAGAATCCACACCTGCTCCTGAAGACCAAGGTGGTACCAGCGAACCTCCTCAAGAAGCTCTGGCTGCTGATCGGTCATGGTCTCAAGCCCAGAGGACAAGTCAAATGATCCGAAAGGTTCGAGGGTTTGGCCAGTCTGGTCAATCTTCCTCCCATCGCGGATGCTTCAACTGCGGTGGAAACCACCTGGCTCGAGACTGCCCCGACCGACATGCACCACCTCACAAAGGAAAAGGATATGGGAAAAACATGCACATGGCCTACGACGACGGCTATGACACGATGGCCTTCACCAAAGGCAAAGGCAAGGGCAAATCGTCTGGTAAGATGGCCCACCTCATGGAGGAGTTCGTGAACTACTACTACTCCAAGGGGAAGTCCAAAGGAAACCAGAAGGGTAAGTTCCAGAGCAAGAATCGCAACAATGTCAACGCCTATGCCCTGGACACCTTCGACTTCCACGGTCTTCAATTTGACCGCGAACCTCATGAGGGAGCCCTTGACCTGTCCAAGGTTGAACAGGAGAATCCTGGAAATTTGGGGATGATGGACTGCGGAGCAACCTGCTCTGCTGGTCCTGAGACCTCCATCAACCGCCTGGTGACCTCCATCCTGGCTGTGGACAAGAGCGCATCAGTCAAGATCGATGGAAAAAGACGACCAAGGTTTCGTTTCGGTTCTGGCAGCTGGGGTCGTGCCATTTTCCACATCTCCATTTGTTCAAGCCTCACCGGAAGAACATTTGAAGCATTCACACTGCCAGATCCTCCCGAGACAAAGGAAGATTGGTTCGATTCGTCGATGCTGGTGCCAGTCCTGGTTGGCATGGATTTCATTAGGGGAAACGGTCTCATCATCGACTTCCAGGATGGTTATGCTGTTTGTGGAGCCCTTGAAGGAAGTCAACCGTTCTACCTCCCCCAGAATGCCAAACAGCACTACATGATTGACCTGGTGGACTTCCTTTGTTGTGGCAAACAATGTCATGACGGTCACCCTCAACTACATGTGGTTCATGGTGAAGGGGAAAACCATCGTCGCGTTCACTTCGCTCACACATGTGAAGTTGAAGAGTTGTGCATGAGCCCCTTGAATGTTGAAATGGATTTGAACACAGTCACAACTCCACTTCCTTCCTCCGATCCGGAACATCGAGCTTTCAATCGGATGTGGACCAGAAGACTTCACTTGAATGCCGAACTGCAGCCTCAGCGAACTGGGCTCATGGGAAGTCTGACTTCCTGTCTTCGCCCTTCCAATTCGACCTCATCCTGTCATCATGGCGCCCAAGAAGACCGCGACCGAGCCCAAGTTGGATGTGGACCGCCGGATGACTGTGGACCTTCGCGATCCACGGAGCAAGGCAGCCAATTGGCCCTGCTACGCTCATCACGAGCCGGGAAATGCTCAGTCCAACAAGTTCGGCCAATGGTTCAACTGCCGGGTGTGCGGACTTCGCCTGAGCTACGTGCCCAAGGTGGGATCTCCAGCGACGCACACGGCAACAGCAAATCCTGGGAATGTGACCAAGGCTCTGAACGAGTTGAAAGACCTTCTTCCCGAGGAGTTCAAGCCGACGGAGGACATGGTCAAGGCCGCAATCGAAATGGTGGTCGCTCAAGAACGCCTAAAGACCATGGTCGACGACTTTCAGACCAAGCTCGAGGAGACCAAGAACAAGGCAGTTCGAACCTACATCACGGAGAGGATTGCCGAGACGATCATGCCGAAGGCCAAGACTGCCCCTCGAGCAACTCGTACTTCAGAAGGCTATTCCGAGGAGCCGGAACTGCAAACTCCTCAGTCCCAGGCAAGCTGGATCCAAGTGGACGAAGGTCAGCAAATGAACTTCAATCCCATGGACTACCTGACCCCGGAGGAGCTCCAGCGCATGATGAACCTGGTCAACCAACGTATGACTGCAGCCAGCTCAACTCCGATTCCGGACGAGCAGGAAGAGATGGAACCCCACTACTTCGAAAGCCAGTGAACACACCAGAGTCTCAAGAGGACTTGCGAGAAGGGTATAAACTTCCTCTTCCAGTTGGCCAAAAAGTCATGGACATGATCCACCACCTGAACACCGACCTGAGGGAATGCATGGCCACAACCATCTATGATGGACAACCCGTCGTCTGGGAGATGTTCTGCCAAAAGTCTTCCGCACTTTCTGAAGCTTGCATCCGAGAAGGCATCCCAGTCCAGAGGATCAACCTGAACAACGGCTATGACCTCTACAAGGAGAAGACCTACAGCGACCTTTGGCTGCTGTTTTTGAAACAACGCCCACGGAAGATCTGGGTCAGCACGATGTGCACGTTGTTCTGTGATTGGGTTGATCTCAACTACAAGGACCGTTGGGAGACCTTGGAGAAACGTCGTCGAGGAGAACGCCAAATGTTCAAGAAACTATGTCGCTTCCTCCTTGACATTATCCACTTCGACCCCGACGTCCAGTTCTTCTGGGAATGGCCCCTTCGCTGCAGAGCTTGGAAAGAGCGCATCATCCAGGACTTCTTCGACAAGATTGGTGGCACCCTGGACTGTCGGATCGATGGTTGTCGCTATGGCCTCAAGTCTCAAAAGGGGAACTTCTTGTTGAAATCATGGAAAGTGAAAACCAATTCCCCTGAGTTCTATGCGGAGTTCCGTTTGAAGACCTGTCTCCGCAACCATGAACATGAATGGATCCATGGCATCGAAACCAACCGGTCAGCGTACTACCCGGAGAACATGTGTCGCTCCATAGCCAAGCACTGGCGCAAGAACCTTCTCCCGGATCGTTGGTGGCGACTACTTTGGTCCGCCGAGATTGCTGACGACAAGGCCCTGGACTCCATCATGGTGGCAGAACCTCACCTGCCTGAGATTGGAGTTGATGAGTACACACCCACCGAACCTCCAGCTCCAGGTGAATCTCGAGTAGAGGAGATCTCCGATGAACCTGAGGCACCCTCTCCAGAAGAAGCCCAACGTTGGCAGGTGCAACTCCATCGAATGCACCGTGCTGCAGGACACCCTTCCACCAGGAACATGATCCGCTTGGTGAAAGATGCTCAACTGGAGCCATGGAAGATCAACCTCACCAAGAACTTCAAGTGTCCCATTTGCAGCGAAATGCAACCTGGAGGAGTGTCATCCAAACAGGTACCTCCTGGATCCATGCACCCAGCTCCTCAAGCCTGGGAGCAGATTGGTGTTGATGTTGGAGAGTGGACAGTCCCCAATGTCGATTTGAAGGTGAAATTCATCCTGTTCATCGACCTGGCCACTCGGTACCGTGTCACAGAGACCCTCTTCACCTACAAGCATGGAGAACTGCGAGTGGAAAACAGCGACATGGTCATCAAGACCCTGACCACACGATGGCTGATGGACAAACCTCGACCCAAGTACTTGGTGGCCGACAACGCCAAGACGCTGACATCACAGAAGGTCATGGAATTCCTGGCTGACCTTGGCATCGAGACCTACTTTCCACCTGATGGGGAATCATGGGCACATGGAATCACCGAACGTGCCATCCAGCAGGTCAAAGAGACGGCCAGCCTACTTCAACAAGATCTTCCTGACCAAGATCCAGTTCTGTCCATTGCCATGGCAACCAGTGCTCTCAACAACACCGAGTACCAAAAGGGATTCACGAGCATCCAATGGGCATTTGGCAAGCAACATCAACTTGATGATGATGAACTTCGACAACAGCTATCGCTGCCCATTGACCGCCAACAACATGAATTCCTACGACTGATGAACCAAAGGCAGCTTGCAGAAGATCATGCCCGGAAATCCCGTGCCCGGGTGGTGTTGTCAAAATTGAAGAACTCTTCCATCCGGCAGCCGATTCGGACCTTCTCCATGGCCCAGCCAGTCTACATCTGGCGGAAGTTCCTCCCGCACACCATCTACGCTGGTCGCAAAGGAGGACATCGCTTCGTTGGAAGACCAAGATGGGTGGGTCCTGGGAGAGTTGTGTTCCACGAGCTCTTGCCCGGACGTGAAGAACAAGATCGACAACACATCGTATGGGTGATCTTGGGCAACAGGATCTACAAGACATCAGTCCACTCCGTAAGACCTCTCTCCGAGAAAGAGCAGGAGATCTTCGAAGCTCAGGGAGACAATTCCCACCTTGGAAGCAATTGAGTGATGTGATTCCTCGCCGAGAGTTCATCGACATCACAGGCGAGATCCCTGGTCCAGATGAAGTTGAAGAACCAGTGCTTCCAGAAGATCCAAACGAGTCAACGGTCATCAAGCCCAAGGTGCGCTTCACAGAGAAAGGTCATCCATCTGATGAAGGCTATCCGCCAAACTATGTACCTCTTCCACCACCTGCACCGGATCCTGAGGACTCCGAGCTGGTGAATGAGTACCTTCCGGATGCCAAGCGTGCCAAGCTCGACACCGAGGACACTGAGGACAACGAGGAGAAGATCCCGAGTCCTGAGCCACTTCCTGGCTCAAGAAGAGCTTCAACATCCTCCAAGACTCCACTGCTGGAGGAATCGAAGGAAGATAAAGACAAGCCTGAAGAAGGTGTGATTGATGACACCCCTGTTCCTGAGCCTGATGTCAAAAAGGCTCGCACTGATGAAGACTCCGATCCTGACCAAGAGGATTTGGCTATCCACTTGGACCTCAACCAGGCCATCCTCGACATCGGAGAGGGCTATGTCATGAACATCGACCTCGACTTCAGCAGCAATCGCCAAAAGAAGCAATTTGAAAAGGATCCCATCGCCTACCTGGCCAAGAAGGTCAATGGAGCTGAAGTCAACTACAAAAGACTATCTCCTGAAGAACGTCAACTGTTCGAGAATGCGAAGGGTGGTGAAGTCTCAAGCTTCGTGAAGACCATCGCTGTCAGACGCTGCTTGGACTATGAGGAATCCCAACGGGCCCGACAATCTGGTCGAGTGCTACGTGCACGATGGGTCCTGGTTTGGAAAGATGTTCCTGAAGAGGAGAAGGAAAAGGCCTTAGAAGATCGTCAAAACAACCCATTGACGGTCTACAACAAGGACGCCACCAAGAAGGCCAAAGCCCGCATCGTACTTCTTGGATTCCAACACCCTGACCTCGAACTTCCAGAATTTCGCACCACATCCCCTGTCCAGAGTCAGCTCATGAAGCACCTCAGCCTCTTTCTGGCGGCTCAAAAGAAATGGTCACTGGAATCCCTGGACATGAAGACCGCCTTCTTGCAGACAGGTGCTGATGACATGGAGCAGAAGGAGCTATGGACTCCGGGCGTGCCGGAACTTCGAAAAGCTTTGGGCGCAGAAGATCATGAAGTCCTGAGGATCTTGCGCAACATCTACGGCAACGCCACCGCTCCTAGAGGACTATGGGAGGACGTGGACAAGAAGCTGGTCAGCCTGGGAGGACACAAGTTGATTGGTGACAACTCCTTCTGGGTATGGACGGAGAAGAATGAAAATCCCCGCAATGCCGCGGACGCTCATCGAGTGATCGGCTTCATGGGAGGCCACGTGGACGACTTCCAGAGGGCCGGTGACTTGGACAACCCCACCTGGCTTGAAGTTCGCAAGAAGATCGATGAAGCCTACCGCTGGGGAACAAAGAAAGAGAATTCATTCCGCCTCACTGGAGTGGATCTCACCGTCCATGATCGAGGGCAGGAGCATTGGATTGAAATGAACCAAGATTTCTACTTGGAAACCATCCCGGAGGTGGCCATCCCTGGTCATCGACTTCGTGAAGCTCCTTCCACGCCTTTGACTGCCGACGAGGTGGCAGCATGCAGGGCAGCTCTTGGAGCCCTCCAGTGGGTATCTTCACAGACCCAGATCCAGGCATGCGCCCGAGTGAACTTGCTCCTGACCGAATTGACGGTCAACAAGAACATGCAGGTGGCCAAGGAGATCAATGACCTGATCAAGGAGATCCGAAGCAATCCCATGGTGATCAACATCCACCGCTTGCCACAGGTCCAACACTGGCAGGATTGCGTGATCGTGACACTTGCCGATCAGGCATGGGGAAACCGGCCACAAGGTGGATCTACAGGAGGAATTGTGACCTGCATCGGTGGCCCTGAGATGATGTTGGGAGAGGCAGGACGCCTCAATCCCATTGCTTGGAAAACATGGCGTTTGAAACGCAAAGCCATCAGCACAAATGATGGTGAAATCCAGGCGACCTTAGAGGGCGAGGACCAGCTGTTCCGCACGAGATGGATGTGGTGCCAGCTCAACGGTTGTTGCGCCATCGAGGACATCGACATCCTCCAGAAGGCCAACGAAATGGTGAAATGGGTGGGCGGAATCTTGGCTATAGATTCCAAAGGAGCCTTCGACGCCATCAACAAAAGCGAAGGACCGCTTCTTGGCTTGTCGAACATGCGAAGTGCTCTTCAAGGATACCAACTGAAGGAGCAGATCGTCGCCTCAGCTGGAAAATTGATATGGGTAAGTGGAGATTGGAATTTGGCCGATGCTCTGACGAAAAAGCATCGATCCTCTCGAGAAGGCCTCCAGCAGTTCATCAAGAGCCAGATTTGGAAGCTTCGCTATGACCCTGGCTTCGTATGCTCCGAGAAGAAAGCCCGCCGCCAAGGATTGGAAGCAGTTCGCCAAATGAAGCAGCTGCAGAGCCTGATCCCTTTTGCCGGTCCTGACTCGAGAAAACTTTGGAACTGGTGCGATGAAACCGGTGCGATCGAGTCATGACGGCATGTGGCATGAGAACCACTTGTTCCCGAAGGCCTTGAGCCTACGGCTCGCCCAAGCGAAAAGGTCCGCTGCCGCACCAGCGCGGCACTTGTGTTTTGTCCGGCTTGCCCATAAGCTGGGCATCTTGTGTTTTCGTTCGAAGCCATCTACATCCTAGTGTTTGTGATTGGCATCACCCACTACCCATAGGGGGTTGGCACTCTAGCTACCGCATGTCCCTGATCTGCATTGGACACCCACGACTCGTAGGTCCAGGTAGGTGCTGAACACTCTCGGTTTGCGTGGACTGCCAGGTTTGGGTGGACTGGAGTCGTTGACACGGCAGTCAAGCTCCGAGCCGCTCAACATCGAGTTGCGGACGTCCTTTGGTCTTCCAGAGGTTTCCATAAGACCACTGGTTCACAGCATCGGCGGCCTCCCAGAATGTATGGTGGGTGACCACCATGTCATTCCTGTAGATTCTTTGCAGTTTGTAGTTCCCCGGTGAAAACCCTGGATTAAACCGATGCTCCCGAACCACTCCACCCCACCGCGGCCTCCGCTCTTCCCCACCCTTCAGGCGGCCTCCGCTCCCTCAGACGCCGCAAAGAAAAGGGGCCGCGGCAGGGGCGTCGTCGTGTGACGGTCGCCTGGGCACGACCGTAGAGAGGGACCGACCACGACCGACGAAAGGGATCGGAGCGACCTATACGTGGTTTCAGAGGTTCACTGGCACCCCCAAGATGTCTTGAAAGAATCCATATAAACCACCGACCTTGGGGATTGTGCCATCTTTCAATGGACTGTATGCGAGTTTGACCTACGAATCAGAACGGGTTGCAGAGAACATGCCAATGAGTTCCCATGGTGTTACGGGCTTGACCCCGAAAATCTGCTGAGATCCTTGGCTGCAATGAAGTACAAGATCCTGCTGAGGGTTGGTCGCCGCCCGGCCATGAAAAGCCTTCAACCACTCACACCCAGACCTTTTCCACCTATACACGGAGCATCTTCAACACTCAGCCAGGAGTTGATGAACGTGACCTGACCCATTGAAGATGTTATTCAGTGTGCCATGATGTGGTTATGTGGTGGATTAGTCAATGAAGCCGAGGACTCTGTGTGTGATTGGAGATGTTTAGAGCACAAATCGACGTCTCAGGGGCTATGCCATCACTACGTGCGGGTGGAGGCCGTCGCGCCAAGCGGCGTCACGACCCCGCCGATCTCCGCCGACTCCGCCGGGCTCAAGCGCAGAGTTGGGCACCGCGAAGCACCCGCCGCGCAACCGGATTCCTCGTGTTCGGCCACGGATGGCGCCCAAGAGGAAGGCGTTTGGGGGCCCAGGTCGGGCGTTGGAAGAATCCCCTGAACTCACCTTTGCCCAGACTGAGTCATGAAGGAGGTTTTTCCCTCACTTGAGGAGAGATGTGAGGGAAAAATATAGAACAATTGCTCTGACTATTTGCCACCCAGAATCCAAGTACCAATGATGCTGCTCCCGCAGGTGTTGTGGGAAGACGAATTTCCCTCAGGTGGAAGCGACGTGAGTTTCGGGGGAGTGCATTTGGGTGCAAAGGAGCCAATAATGAAGCTCCAACAGGAATGGACTGATGTATTTGGATGTTTGTATGTCGGAGTTTGGTAGTGGCCAACATGAACACTGAACATTTTTATGTCAAGAGCCCCAATTCTATTTGGTTTTTTAACGGAGACCTGTGCCCGTGCTTTCTTGTGAGACCTGGCTTCAGCGGGTGCTGAACGCTCACACGAGACCTTGTGACGCCGGGCTTGCGGCTTGCCTGCGGCTTGCGGCTTGCTGAGGCCCGAAGAGCAAAAGATCGCACGGGGGCTGAGATTGAACCGGATGAACACCTTGGGCGAAACCGTTGGGAAACCGTGGTCAGCCGTCGTACTCTTGCTCCTTTGTCTATACCCTTGCTTGCCGAAAAGGCGCCGTGAAGTCTGCGCCTTGCCTCGGCCGTGGCCGGCCTTGAGGCCACCGTCTTGAAGAAACTGCACGTGACGCAACAAAGCCGCTGGTCGACGCGTCTTTTTTGGGAGGAGGGATGGGATCTACCAGGGCCCCGAAAAGGTGGTTGATATGCCTAGGGCTCCAACCATATCCTCAGAAGGTGGTTAGACCCCCAAAACCCACCCCAACCATCTTCTCAGGAGGTAGTTGGAGCCCTAGGATGGTGTTTTAGACGCATCCCTGGCAGCCATGCAGTCTTAACAGGGAAGACTCTGAGACGATTCACTCGCAACTTTTCAACCATTGGTCTGGGGATGTCTGGGGGTACCCTCATAAGTTAATACTGTATCTCATAATAATAGATGCCCACTGGGGCTAGGGGACCCTGGTTTGGTTTTCCTTGATGGTTAACTAAAGAATTCAGTTGGACAAAGAGGCTTTTCAGGATATGGCCGGTCGAGTTCGTGTTTGGAGCTTCGCGGGAATCGGAAAAACAGCTAGCCACCTGTGGAGAAATCTTCAGTCGAGTTGCGTGGCCTGTTCCGCATCCGACAGGTTTGGACCATACTTGTTGTAGAGTTGCCCGAAGATATGGATAGACACCCGCAGCAATGGCATAGTCAACATGGTTCAAACTGTTTTGGGTCTGCATGTGTTTGCAGGTAGATGGCGAATCAGCCGTTCACGCAACACCTGGAAAAGCCATACCCAGGTATGTTCCAACCAGGTGCTACTATGTGCTACTTAGAAACTAGTGAGAGTGGAACGTGCAGGATGGAACGTGTATATAAAGGGGTCATGAAATCCTCCAGTGGAGCCTTGACGGCCCAATGGATCCGATCCGCCAGGTGGGGGGGTACGGGCTGACGATGAGCTGACGTCGTTTCATGGCAGACCGGCATGCTACTGGATGAGGCTAGCGTGTGCACAGGAACATCGGACCAAGCCACGAACTCGTGCACCCAGAATTGGAGACAGATCGATTGGTGCAAGTAGATGCCACACATCCATTCTCCTAGAACCTGAGTGATTCTTGAGGTTGATTTCTCTATCCAAAGCAGGGATCAATCAAATCTGTTCTAGGCCAGGGCCACCTGAGTGGCCATTTGTTGCACAACTGAGGCTTCAAGCTCTTGTCGGAGGCCTTGCATCATCCCCTCAGCGACCTCCCCGAGGAAGTCCGTGGGAGAAGTCCGTGGGTGTTCTCACCGGCCGGACTGGTAAACCCATCCCGAAGCCTGGTCCTGAAAGAGAAGTTCTAAACATATCAGACATATCACATCATAGTCCTTGTTACTAGTAGCTTCTTGTTCCTAGTAGCGATGGCCTCACCTAGTAGCGATGGCCTCCACCGAGTAGCGTCCTTGTTCCCGGTCATATCACCATTTCGTTTGTCATACTTATACTGGCATGGCTTAATTGAACCAATTGGGGTACCATTATGGTACCATCCAACCCCGACGGAGGAGGGGTCACAAGAGGTCAACACCTGCGGGTTCACGGGTTTTTGTTTTTTGACGTCCATATTGATTTGGGGCACTATCAAGGCGTGTCACAAATACTATACATCACATACATGTGGATAGATAGATGATAGATAGATAGATAGATAGATAGATAGATAGATAGATAGATAGATAGATAGATAGATAGGTAGATAAATATGCATGAATTTAACCGTGCACACGCACCGCAGTCCCACGTGTCTTCTTCAGGACTGTCGTCAGATGCTGCTGGCTGGGCTACCCTTCAGCGTTTGTGTGTTTCAAGATGAGCGCCGGGTGCCTCTGGACGAGCGCCGTTTGGTCGACCCGGATGGGCGGCGGGCGGCGGTGGGAAGCCGCTTCGCCGCAGAAACGCCGCACCGTGAGGAACGGCGTGTGTGAAACCACGCCGATAAGGCGTGTAGGAACTGAGCTCAGCCTGCAGCCCGCAGGTGAAATGCTTCTCTCGCCGTTCGTCTGAATTTCATCGATTCCATGGACCCTGGTGTCGACGATTCCATGGACCCTGAGTACACCACGTCGCTTGGTAAGAGGAAAACCATCAGACCCAGGATACCAGGCAGGACCCGGGTCTATGTGAGTTCACTCGGGAGTGTAATCGGTCAATTCTACTTGATCAGATTGATCAGTGAAGCTTTATGATCCCTGCGATCCCGAAGCTCGGACTCGGGATGGGCATCGGACATCCCATGGCGGCCCATCGGACATCTCATTGAAGCGACTGTTCGTAGAAGAGTTGGAGCTATCTAGTAAACAATCATATCCCTGGCCCTCTCCTTACAGTTTGTGGTCCTTGTCGAGGGATTTCTTCCAAGCAAACAGTAGCCGTTCCGCGTGATTAGGTCTTTCATTTGGCCTGTTGGGGGAGAGAACCAAAAACAATCCCTGGTTTCAAGCTCCAAAGCCACCCCTGCACGGCATCTTGACAGGGTCTGCCGGGTCTGCAAGCGTTGTGCCTAGCTTGGGTCACCGGCATACCCCATTTGAAGTCGATCAATGTTACCTTGCCACCTTTCGTGTAGAAAACCAGCTCCTTGGCTGGTCTGAACTGGACTGGGTGTTCATGAGCTTCTGAAGCAAGACACAGAGATCCTGAGAGTCCAAACGATTCCTTTTTTCTGGTGGACTATGATACCCTGGAGTAAAATGAGTCATCGGAAGTTCTGGGAGAACAAGCATCAAAAGTTTATCAACAGTGAGAAGTCAAAACGCCGCGCCTCCGTCCTCCGTGGTCAGTCACAGCCCGTAGAAGACGACCGTACAGCCAGTGTTTTGCCGAACTCGTTGCCATGACGGTGCAGATGCAAGTGCTCGACTCTAGTGAGCTGGCAGGCGAGGCAGACTCTGGCGTTTGGATTCCCAGGTTCTTGTGGTCCGTTTTTTCAGGTAGCACCCTGCACTGCACACTGTTTGTTAGATGAGTGGGCCTGGCTTGGACCATTGTTTGCTCACATGTCACCCATCAAGATCCGTCCCCACTCCCACACACACACGTACACGTACAGACGACCACACTTGCGCGCCTGTTAGGACTGGGATCTGGTGGATGTACCTGGGAACGCTCGGGCTTCACGGCTGGTAGGCCCCCGCAAAAAACCAGGCAGTGGCTGTGTTTCGACCACCTTTGGTCTGCAACGGGCGGAACGGCAACCTGTTGACCAATGGTTCTATACAATGAAAGAACCCTCGAACTGCTGCACGGAGTTTTAGGCTGTGGAAATTGCGAGTGAAATTGCGTTCTTTTTGGAACCTGGTTCCCTACATGTAACACCAATACTGTAGGTATATGGTATTTGGCATCGGCCCGTCCATTGCTGCCCAAACATGGGGAACCAGGTGAACCGCACATGGTCACATCCCGATTTCTCAGAGGCAAAGTCTGGTACAGCATCAGAGTGGTCGATGGGCAACAGGCCGGGATCTCTGCATGTGCAGAAGAGAGTCTGAGGGTCTTGCCTTCACCGAATCGAAACCTCTTGCTCTGGCATGTTTCCTCTTTTTTCTTATGGGGGCGAGTGCAAAACCAAGGCTACATTCAACCCTTAGTTGAAAGTTGCATGGTCTCCCCCTCTGGGTGGCCTGGAAGTGTAATAGCCTGCCCGTAATGCTCTACGCGGATGGTGGATTTCATGGAGCAACCCTTTGATATGAGGTTGGGTCTCAAATCATGCATGTTCTCTTTTTTGATATAAAACTGTGTCGAGCTTTGGGCAGGTTTGGGTGCACAGTCTTCATTACATTTGGTACACTGTCCATTTTGGCTCAAGCCAAAAGTGGGACAGTGGAGTTTCTGTTCTGCTAATTTTTGCTGTGTGTGCTGTGGATGACTTCACAGCCTATCGTCGGTGTGCATGTCGCCATGTTCACGGCTGCTGAGGTGCTTTCGTCCGCCGCGTTCATCGAGTTCCGTCGCCAGGTCGATGCCCTTTTGGCCCGGGGGGACCGGGCAGGCGCGATGCGGCACTGGAGCTCGGTGGCTCTATTCGAACACATGCCTCCGTCTTCACGCCCGGGGGACGGGCCAGCTGGTTTCCCCCCTATGCGGATCTCAGTTTGTCCTAAGAGTGCCTGCCTGCGGTGCGATCAGGGGCGAGGGGGCTATGTTTTCCCGTGGGTCGGGATTTGGAACCGGCGCGGGACGATCGTGCCACCAGGGTTCACTCCTCAGCAGGCCTGGGATAGGCATGCTCGGTTGGACGCCAACATGGACCTCCTTTTGTTGCAGCCCTACCGTACCCCGTACTCTGCGGAGAATTTTGTGCCCTCCTACCTGTGGGAGTTCCAGCAGAAGGTTCCTGGGGACTTCGACCTCTTGCCCCTGCAAACCTTTCAATCTGAAGTCCTCTATTACATGCGGCACTGGATCATGGGATCACCACATGGGTTGTGGTCCAACCCCTTTCGTGCCCCACTGCCAGATATTGAGCCTTTGCCGCGCCACCTGGAAGCTCTTCACCCGAAGATTCGTGCCCATCGAGCCCTTCGTGGATGGTTGGGGTCCTCAATCAACGGAGAGTCGGAGTTTCCTCCAGCGTGTTGCGGCTGTGGTGATCCCACTTATCGGCAGTGCCTTGGTTGTATCAAAGGAGTGTGTTCCGCCTGTTTCCCAGTGCTCCAAATCTGTCCGGTTTGCCGCGAACTTTCGTCGTCTGATGACGATAGTGGGTAGTTCAGCGGGTGCGCAAGCCATGGTGTACCGTGCGCAAGTTGCTGGAGCGGTGGACGCTCCGCCGGACGAACCGGCTTCGTCCTCTGGCTGGCGGGCCGAAGACAGCCTTGCTCGGGTGGCAGGGGCCCGTGCCATCACATGGCGCCGTGAACGGGGCTATGAGAAAGATGAGGATTTCGCCTTTGCCTTCTCTACTTGGGAGGAAGCTGTGGCCGTGGGAGGCCATTTCTTGGCGGATGCTTGGCTGGCAGTCCGGGTTGCCCAGCAGGATGAACTTCTTCCAGCAACAGCTCGTTTGCTTGAGGGGGGACCTCTGCTGCCGGATACACGTCCTCCACTGGCTCGCAAGCGGAAGGAAGTTCCACTTGAGGCGGGGGTACGCCTTCATGAACGGGTGCAGGATCAACCCGAGTCCATACAGCGCCAAGTGTTGGCCCTGCAGAAGGTGTTCCTGACCGTCGGGGCATTGAAGCCGGTTGGCCTGTTGACTGAGGCCCTGAAGCGGGATTGGCAGGCATCCGTCCTTCGCTTGGCCCAGACCAAAGTGGCGGAGTCTGAGTCGGTGACGATTCAGAATGCTCTTCGCACCTATGGGGAGCTCCACGCCTTTTTGCTCCACCGCGGGAGGTCGTTCCCTCCGGATTTCGTGGACATGGACAACTTCCTGCATCAGGGGACGATGGCTCCCACCCGCGCGCTCAATGCGCTTCGTTGGTTGTGCAAGCATTCTGGAGCTCCTTGGGAAGTGGCTCGGCTTCGTATCTCTCCTGAGCTGAAGAAGAAGGCCACTTCTACGAAGAGCCAAGCCCTTGTTGTGGAGCCCGGCATGCTGCAGCTGTTGGAGGAGCGCATTGAGAGCATGTGCCGTGGGGGGGACCCACGTTGGACATGTCTCCTCGGCTCTTGGCTGGTGGCTACTGGTTGCTTGCGATACCAGCATCTTCGCCGATCAGCCGTTCGTCGCATCAGCCCACTAGTGTTTCATGGCCACTGTCGCAAAGGCAAGCAGCGTCATGCTCGTGGCGGCTTTGATTGGTGTGCTCCAGCCGAGTTTGCATCAACCTTCAATTGGACTGTGGAGTGGCTCAAAGCCTGGAAGGCTCTCTCTCCGGTGGCCCAGAAGAGTGCAGGGATCTGCTTCGACGGGCGTGGGACGCCTTGGAACATCGCTGAGGTTCAGCACGTCTATCTTTGCCGAGTTTCTGGACAATACAGAGCAGTTGACCACCTACTCTTGGCGACGAATGCTTCCCACAGTGGGCCATATTTTGAACTTGTCGTCGTCTGACCTTTGCTCCCTCGGTGATTGGCAGGACAAATCAAAAGAGCCGGCTGAAGCAGGGATGGCATTGCACTATTCGCCAGCTCGGTATGCCCAGTCGCTTCGTAACAAGATCTTGACCACTTCAGTGGCCCACAGCTGTGAGGGTCACAGCTTTTGGGAGGAGGTGCTTCCTGCCGATTTGGATGGTTTCCGCGAAGTGGCCAAAGACGCGCTTGCAATGGCCATCGCGAAGGACAAGGAGACGCGGTACGCCGCTCAGCCAACCAAGGAGTCGCTGAAGACGCACCTCCAATTCTCCCGGGCCCGAGTCGCTAAGGCAGCGGCAAACAAAATTCGAGGAAGCACCTCGCGCCAGACGGTATCCATGCCGAATGCCATCCGAGGCCGCGTGTTGACGGCTTTCTTGAAGAATGGGCGTCGCCTTTGCGGGGCTTTCCAGACGCCCGAGGGGTGCACGGAGGGAGAGGAGGTTTGCGGGAACGCTCACATCTGCGCTGTCCTTTTGGCCCGGGGGGGGGCTTGTGGCGGGAGCCACGGTGCGTTTATTTGCACCGAAAAGAAGTACTTGCCCGGCCGAGACGCCAGTTCCAGTTCGGGCGGCGGCGACATCGGCTCCTTCTACTACGTCCTCAAAGGCCAAACCCTCCTCGAGAGCCAAACGCCGGCGAGCGGAATCGCCCCAGCCGAGTGCTCGGCCTGATGCAGCAGAGGCCCTCTCTCCAAGGCCCAAGACGCCTCCGAAGGCACCTCCACACAAGGCGGTTCCGCCTAAGCTGATTGCAACGTCGGCCAAGAAGAAGCCGCGAGGTCCGAGGGATCCCTCACCTCCACCGCTGGCCAGGACGCCTTCTTGGAGACAGTCTTCAGAACCAGCACCGAGCACCCTGCCCATTCCAGCCGTGTCGCCAGGACCTCAGCAATCTCACTGGGACCGGTTGGCCACTTCGGAAGGGCGTGACACTCTCGCCCCAACCTTGATCATGACGACTCGGTCAGGTGGCCAGCTGTGGCTCTCCGGCATTCCTATTGCTGAGACGGTGCAACACTTCCCGAAGGCTCACCTCCAGATCGCTTGCCTACCACAATACCCCGAGGGCCGGGGGGG
>CAXAMN010000891.1:783704-794164 GCA_963970005.1 Durusdinium trenchii
AATTCTGGGAAGTACTCTGAACAGTAGTGATGTACACATGTAATGTATATATATAGATCGATGGATCTTTTTTCTATTAATTATCTTTTGTGTGAAATCTTTGCCCCTGCAAGTAAGAGCCCCTGCAAGTAGGAGTGGTTGGTGAAGAAGGGCTACAGCCAGTTCGAAATGTTAGACAACGAGCTGGCACATCTGCCGCTGCGCCGTGCGCCACTTCCGGAGAAGAGACTCGTGGGATTTCGGCAAATGCTCAACCTCGGAGGCTTCAACGAGATCCCCGGACGGCAGCGAGATCGGGCAGATCATCCCACTCCAAAGAGAGGTGAAACGGCTTTCATCTAGAGTTGACCCGAACATGACTCCAGTTTCCATCGACTTGAAAGAGTTTCCAGCCCAAAATGCAGAGTCGGTGGCTTCCCACCGACGCATCTCAAATCATCTAAACTGATTGGATTCCGATCGTCAGGACAGCATCAACATGGGGAGGATTTCCATGACAAAAAAGGAGCAACACCTTGACGTGTTTGGATCCCGTCTCGAGGAAGCGCCTGGAGGGGCTCCGGAACTACCTCGCAGTGCTGGCGCCGCAGCTGCAGAACCTCGCTCAGGTGCCAGCGCTGCAGCACTGGGCCATGCCACCGGCATATGGCCGCTTGGGAGAATCGGAAGGAGCACGAAGAGTGGGAGGGCTAGCAGTCAGATGCAGTAAGATAGAGTTACAGCTTATCTTCAGGAGGGGAGGCTTTGCATCCAAGGCTTTGGAAGATTTGGAAGAGGAGGTTTTCATCTAGAATCTACAGAATGATAGAATGGTGGATATGTTGGTGGTGTGGGTGGAGAAGAGGGTAGAGAATCCTCATTAAACCATATAAAATAAACCAAGGGAGTACTGTACACATTCGTTGTAGGTTTTTTGACCTCGATGGTCTGAGGGGGTCGTGTAGTGCTTTTTGATGAACATGGGTATTTACGTCCATTGACCCTGAAATACATCTTCAAACATCTGAGAAAAGCCGTCCGAATGCATAGGTCTTGGGTCTGTCCTATTACCTGTAACAGTCAGTAAACAATTATTACAATTTTTGGACAAGGCCTGCAACATAACCATCATCATCCACTGTTACAGGTAATAGGATAGACCCCACATAAGTCATAACATATTTCATATACACGTTGATGGTCTGGGGTTTGGGTCATCCCCAAGTCGGATTCCGGACCGTGGGGGCAAGAGCAACTTCGTCAGTCCCGGCACGGCGGAATGGGTCATGTGTCGTGTGTTGATGGGTCATGGCGCTTCTTGGTGTGACCTGAACCGTCGATCCCGGAGAGTAGTGGAGGTATGTAACCGGTGACCCATTGGATGGTATAACCTGTAGTCAATTTATTCTGGGGTTGTTTGCTGGCAGCCTTCCGGCGGCTCAGGTGCGCCGAACCCCGTGTCGGTGCCGATGCCCGCAGCGTCGCCGGTGGCAGCACCGGTGATGGGGTCGCCTGTGGCAGCTCCAGTGGCCGCGGCATGTGTGGCAGCACCGGTGGCCACAGCTGCGGCTCCGATGGCATCAGCAACAGGCCCCACAGCAGCACAGGCCTTGGCACCATCAGCCCCACCAGCCATGGCGACACCAGAAGCGAGTGTTGTGCAGGGAGAGCCAGTGCAAGGGTCTGTGGTTCCTGGTCAGGCCGTGCAAGTGTCAGCTGCACCCGCGCCGGCGCAGCCAGCACCCGTGCCGGCGCAGGCAGCACCCATGCCAGCACAGGCAGCACCCATGCCAGCACAGGCAGCACCCATGCCAGCACAGGCAGCACCCATGCCAGCACAGGCAGCACCCATGCCAGCACAGGCAGCACCCATGCCAGCGCCAATGCAAGCCCAGGCCATGCCAATGCAAGCTCAGGCAACACCCATGCAAGCCCAGCCTATGCAAATGCAAGCGCAGGCTGTGCCAATGCAAGCCCAGGCAGTGCCCATGCAAGCGCAGGCAACACCCATGCAAGCACAGCCTATGCCAATGCAAGCACAGGCTGTCCCAATGCAAGCCCAGGCAGTGCCAATGCAAGCCCAGGCGATGCCAATGCAAGCCCAGGCAGTGCCGATGCAAGCGCAGGCAACACCCATGCAAGCCCAGGCGATGCCAATGCAAGCACAGGCTGTGCCAATGCAAGCCCAGGCGATGCCAATGCAGGCACAGGGCTTGCCAATGCAAGCCCAGGCGATGCCAATGCAGGCACAGGGCTTGCCAACGCAAGGCCAAGGTTTTCCCATGCAGGGTCAGGGAATGCCAGTACAGGGCACGCCTGTCCAAGGCATGCCTGTAGGGCAATCCGGCTTTGGTGCCCCACAGATGACGAGTCAATCCGGCTTTGGCGGTTCTGCGTAGGGGTCTCGGAGACAGATGGAGAAAGCGAAGAAGGACACTGAGAGATGGTAAGCATGTTTTGGTCCAGCTAGTGAAGGTGGCTCACAATGGGCCGAGCACATGCCACAACTATTCAAGTAACTTGGATATCCTTGAATGTTGCTTATAAATACAATGTATATACAGTATACACACATACAGTACATGTATCTCTCTCCCTCTTTGCAGTATGTGTATTTAAATATGGGCCTCCGAAGCAATGGATTTTGGTCTAGTTGTTTCACACTCATATGACCATTCCAGCCATGACTTTCTCATCTCCACCGGCCCAGCTGCCCAAACCGAGGCTCACCGCCGGCCTGGCCGGCGCCGGTTTGGGTGCGGCGGTGGGTGCTTTGGGTGCGATGGTGAGTGGCATGGGCCGCTGGGCGGAAAAACCGGGGATTATTGAGTTCCCCGGTGTGTGGAAGGAAAGAGCTGCCCAAGAGGTTTCTGTGACGTGATCAAACTGCTTGGAGGGTGATAGATTCACTGTAGGGATCTTTGGGGAGAACATGTTCATGAATGGAGCTTGGGAGTACGAACCGGCGAGCCGGCGTGTTTCCTTTCCCTGGTTTTGCTTAGGGTTATTTTTACGTTCCCCATTGGTGAATCCCCTTCCAGGGAAACCTGGTTCGACAGCAAATCCCAGTTTCGGCTGGATGTTGTGTTTGGAGCCTCCAGGGTATTTAGCCGTTATTGACGCACGTGCCAGAGTCTGGACACAGTCTGCTGCGGTGGCCAGCGGCATTGTGGCCATTCGCCCGCAAGCACCGAGCAACTCATTAGCTTCAAACATTAGGCAGCCCAATCATTTCCACATGCCCGTATCCTGCTTGATTGGTTTAGGATTGGATATTGGCGCTTTAGGGAACAATCATTTTCAACATTTTTCAACCGGTTTACATCTTGAAGATCAGGAAATCCCCTTGGTTGGGACCACCTCAATGTTAAGACGCTGCACTGCAACCTGAAGCCCGAAGCGGGAGTATATTAAGGTTTGTCCCCCCAAACAGCCGATACAGCCAGATTCTCGGTTTCATACTGGTTATATATACTCTCGAACTTTTAGAAGCCCGTTGAAGCCTAAGGGTCTCCAGGACATTTACCGTCCCTCGTTGGCCCCTAGAGTTTCGCAGTCATTCCGAAAGAGGACTTTCTTTGGAGGCCTGCATCCAACCCACCCTCCAACCCATCCAACTCCCCGATGGCACTATGAGGCCATCATGGGGACCACCATCATGAGCATCACAACCACCACCATCATGGCCATCATGACCATCATGGCTTCCGGGGAGGCCGGCGCCTGCCTCCGTCATTCATCCATCCGAAGCCCCTTGTGATTTTGGGCGCATTGAAGGTATCAGAGCCTTCCTAGAGGAATAGGCCCTGCATGGCACTGCTGTTGAAGAGCGCGTGTGCTGCGCGGTAGGAGAGGCCACCAAGCAGGTTCGGGGTCTTCGGACAGCTGCTTTTCTACATTGAACTGGAGGTCCACCTTGTCACCCAGAACTCTTGGGGAAATGGTGGAGAAATGGTGGAATAGGTAAAGTCTAAGAAAGCTTCACTAGGAGGGTCCATATTTCCGGGTAATGTTGACATAGGATTAATCACCCCCCCCTTCAAGGTCAACAAGGGCAGGAGACCACATCCCCTTAATAAAGAGGACCTGATGATGGATGATGAGATGATGACAAGATTGGGAAAGATTGGGATCGGGATGATTGGGATGATTAGGAAAGATATGAAAGAGATTTGAAGACACGATTCTTTCTGGGATGATTAGGAAAAGAAAGATGATTGCAGGATGAAAGAGATGGAAAACAAGATGGAGGCCAGAGGGTGGGCTTGATTAATAGGGGGAGGGGTCCCTACTATTGGGGGTGGTAGGGCTTGTGTGAGGGGTACCCTTTGAGAGCTTGAAAGCCTTATATATATATATATAAGATTTTGATAGAGTTTTAATAAGGGAAAATGAACGAATTTTGCTAGCAAGTTTTTTTGAATTATTTGGGAAGGATGAGAAGAAAAAGCAGGATGAGAGGCAGAAGGAGGATGATCATGATATATAATGATCGATGATTGGTGGATATTGAATACTAGCAAAAAAGAAAGTGAATAAAACAAGAATATGAATATGTATATTGTTTATTCTTCTGGTGCAGCTGGGCTTGATTAATAGGGGGATTTCTGGCAAGGAGCAAAACTTATCAGGGGGAGGTTGCAGGGTTTTAATTAGTTCAATATTGGAGGCTCCAGCTGGGCTTGATTAATAGGGGGGGTTCCCTAATCCTATGTTGACATTATGAAGTGCTGTGAAGTCGCTCACATGGTACTTCCGCCTGAACCCTGGAGTGGTGGATCCAAGCCATTGCAGCTGTTGCACGCCCAGTCTTTTTGGACCTACACACCCCATGCGATCCCTGTGCCATGGACGGGGGGATTTCTCAACTCGCAACTACTGTCCAGAACTTCGCCCTCTTCCCAGCTTACTTCGGACGCTTTGGCGAGAGTAGGGGGACATGCACAAGCAAACTCCATGTGAGTGTTGACACTTGAGCAGATGGGCACGAGTGGGCTAATCGTCCCAGGACGCATCGATACGAGGCTTCGACCCCAGACCCAGCCAGGTCCGGAGTTCGGTGTTTAATTAGGAATGAGGCTTGGACAACAAGGGCTAAGGGTCCCAAAACTCCAGAACCAGAAGCCAAATTGGTAAACCACCAGGTGCATGGTGAATTGAATGCCAATGGCGATGTGTTGCTTTTTGGTTCTTTCGTTCTGTTTGCGCATTCGTGCCAGGATATGGGTCAGAGAGGTGCTACAAGTGTTACTGGGCCATGATCTGTGTGGGTAGTGCGAGGGACCAAACAAGCGACCAGACTCAATGGCACAACCACTTGCACTTTCTAAAATTCTAAGCAAAGTGGAAAGCTGTCTGTTTGCAGAGAGAATTGCCGATGATAGCAGGGAGAGTGCATGGTTTGCGGATGGGGATTCTTTCATCACTACAATTGAGCCGCTTGTTTGTAAAGTCCACTCTGACAGCACTGTTTCATCGGTGCGCACCGATGATGTTCTACATCCTTTTCTTCTTAGGGCTCTGAGGTGTGAAGTGAGGCTTGGCCAGACGGCAGAGTGTCTGGTAGACTGGGCGGAAGTCCACGGTCAAATCAACAGGTCCAACAGGTCCAGGTTCCGTGGGCCGGATCTGGCAACTGACCCAGTGGATTCAACCCTGCCACTCGCAAAGGCTGGGTGGCTCCTGGCTAAGGTCCACGCAGTCCACACAATTGGCTTGGTGATTCGCTTCTACTTGTGCTATAGGCATCTGGTTTTTGTGGGATGCACCAGAAGTATACAGCTAGAAGGCTAGACGTGTTTTTGGGCATCTTCCCCAGAGAAAACCACCCCTCATGCCGTGCAGCGGTGAGACCTCACCTTGTCACGTCATCATGAGCGAGTCCATGCGACCGAGGCGAAGGACGAGGCTGGTGCCATGACTCCTCCATGGACCATGATAAGGCGAGGCGCCCTTCGCCGACCGACACTTGTCGGAGAGCAGCGCCGACACATCCAGGTCGTAGCGCCGACGCTAGCGCTTCCACGTCTGAGCGAGTGATTTTGGGCGCATGTTCACCCCACGGAGGAATCTCAAAGACAGGTTCTTGAGGGCACCAAAGACCAAAGTCGGTGACAGAGGGTTCGATGCCTAAAGAAACTCCCAGTCTCACAGCAAACACTTGCTTACTCGTGGGTCCTAGAAAATACCTGCCAGCTCCGGCTACGCGACTGTTGCGGGCGCCGAAACCCCCGCGTCGGTCGCTCGCCAGCCGTGGGATGAGAAGTGCTTCTTCTGCAAGGACTACGGGGGTTGGTGGAGGGTGCAGGGTCCTATAGGGAGTTGTGGTGAAAGCATGGATCTAATCACTTCTAAAGGAGCTCGGGTCTTGAGAAGGTCTTCTTGCAGATCGATGAGGTTTCAACTAAGATCAACTAATGAATGGCGGGTTGGAGGAGGCAGAACTTGTTCCCAGGTGCTGAGCTCAAAAGATTCCAGACCTGGATCTGGTGGAAATCCACCCTCCAATATGGCCAGCAAAACACCGCACACCTCAAGTTCTGTACGGAAACTCACCCAACACCCATATGATTCGACCCACTCCCGGGTCAGAACGTCCGGTGGCAAGCAGCAAAGCAACCTGTTCCAACTCTTTCTGGCGGACAACCAGGTACACAACAGCCCAAGAGTGGGGTAAGATCGGTGCTGGATGGATCTCTTTCTTGAGGATCCTGCGGAAATGAAGAAAGCTAGTTCTCTCAACCCGATTTCGGTGAAACTGGGTGCCGGTGACATACAGGGTGCTTTTCACTCCACTTCCACGTTTGTTGCTGTCCATGTCCGTTTCACCCCCAGTATCAACCACGGGGCCGCAGATGTCAGGAGTGCAGCGGCTGCAATGGTTCGGGGCACCTCAGCGGCGGGGGCTTTAGCAGCGGCTTTGGTTTCGGCGGCTTTGGTGGAGGAGAGGTCGCAGATTGAACATGTCGCTGGTTGCTGGTGGATATCCGAAAGGTGAAGCCATGATGTGCAGCAAGAGAGCAGGGCCAGCAGGGCCATCAGCACAAGGTGGACCACTGTATGAAGGCGTCATAGGCCAGGTGTGGTGCACGTGTTTGGGCGTAAATAATTGGATTAGTGACTAGTGACTGGGTAGCACCAGACCTTTTTTGACCCAACTGGCCTTGGCCTGGGTGTAGCACAAAGGCTGTGTGCAGTGCCAAGGCCGGATTTTTGTCCTTGACCGCGTGGCACCCGCCCCCCTTCTTCGGCCTACCCTTCACAGCACTCGTGGCGAACTCGTGGTCGTGAAGACCCTGGCTCGCCAGGAGAGGAACGCTGCTATAAGTGCGAAGGCCGTGGCTTCTGCCATGACTCCTCGATGGATCACGACAAGGCGCCGCGCGTTCAAAGCGTGGTGGGGCGGGAGTGAGGCGGGACGCCGCTTTTTTTGCGCTGGTGTGGAGCCGTTGGTTTAGACATGACGTTAATACACTAGTTTGACATAGTTTGACATAGTTTGACCAGCTTGACCCAAGTTATATAGCACACACACACACATATATATATATATATTAATAAACATGCACATATAATTACCAGCGGGGCAGCACATCAATGCCATGCGGAAGACTACCATGAGTGCGCACTGTGATACAGTGTAAAATTGGATGCATGGCGGTCACGCACAATCGTTCTAGGCGTGCGCAAAGAGCCAAAAAGGGCTGCACATCAAGCCAGTCATCAAGCCATCTTTGTGAGGTGTAGCCATGGAGATTTCTTACCCAGTCAGGTCGCTCAAAAGTGAGGTAGAAATGGTCGTTGATGGGTCCTATTCGCTAAAAAAAAGCGGGACCACCAGGGACAGACCTGTGAAGCCCTGGTTCAGACTGGTGCGCGTAAGGAATCAGGGTGGCTGGATCCTGAGGTCTTTACAGGGGTCCATTCGCTTATTCCTTACGAGTCGCACGCGTCTGCCTGTTTCAGGCGCAACGGTGACTCCATGTCTCCATCGGAGCGCTCGATTCGAGCGTCCCGAGCGTTCGGAATCGATCCGACAGATCCGTTCGGACCTGTCCCGTTTGGGCTCCTGTCCCACCTCCGTTTCGAAGATGGGGTGGGTGCCGGCAAGGGTCTAACCACCGAACCTGAGGATATGGGCCAGGAGCTCTCGGGTTTTTTCGAAGCACATCATCGCCCGAGATTTATCTCAGGACATGACCAGATCCTTCGAGGCTGACATTAGGGGACCCATCACTCATCCCGAAGATGGCCGATGGCCGAGTCATGAGGTTTTTCCACATGTCAACGTGACGTCGAGATGTGCACTCTGTGGGCGGACGGGTGAAGGCTTGGAACGAGAAGTGCTTCTTTTGCAAGGAGCCGCAGCTGGCAGCTTGGGGCCGAGGTTCAAATGGATGGGGGTCTTTTTCTCTACTAAGATGAACAGTCCCCGACGGGCTCCAAATACCTCCGTTTCAAGTGCTTTTTTGAGAAGGTGAACGGAGGGTCTAAGTACCTAGAGATACCTGGAGGGTCGAAGGCCTTTGGAGATTTTGGTTTAGGGAGTACCAATCGCCTGATTTGAGAGGAAGGGACCCCCAGATGATGTATACACAAGAAGCAATAGTGACCTCACCTTCACCGCTATGGGCAGCTCCACTACACTCTAGAGAGGGTGGCATGTTTACCGGAGGTGTTGAAGTATCGAAGTAGATAATTTTCATTTGCTGTCAGCCAGCGAAAGTTCTCAAAACATTGGGGCGTGGCCAGGATTCCGGGTCAGTCCCACTGAAGCCCAATGGCAGAGAGCGCAGTGGTCTCTCACACTCTCTTCGACCCCCCTGCCTGCACTCCAGAAGTCCAATAAGATAGAACCTGCCCAGATGCATGTCTTCTCAACCAAAGAGTTGCATTTTACGAGTGTATCCCTCAAGATTTGACAAACAAGCTTTGTTCGCCACCTTTGATTTCAGGAGTGCAGCGGCTGCAAGGGCTCCGGGCACATCAGCAGCGGGGGCTTCGGCTTCGGTGGAGGTGGAGGAGAGGGCGAGAAACTGACGCTTTCCACGACCTGAGCTCCCGCTCATGCAAGCACCACCAGTTTTCTTTTTCAGCTGTCTTTGCGATTTGGGCGCGCATGTGGGTCGAAGCTTCTGGTGTTTTAGTACCTCAACATACCTCAACCACCGGCGGGTGGTGGAAGGCCCGGGCAGCAACGCAACGCTTGACGTCGCGTCGCATCGACCGATGGACGTCAGGACGATGCTACAAGTGCGAGGGCCGCGGCTTCTGCCATGACTCTTCGATGGACCACGACAAGGCCAGGGAGAGGTTGTGAACTCAGGATAGGAACGGGGTGGTACGGGGGGCCGGCTTGGCTCTGGACGGATGGCTGGATGGATGTGTATGGCGAAAGAGCTTCATGGAGGACTTGAACTGCCGAAGGGTGGATTCCGAAGTGCGCAGGACACATGGAATCTGGACAGCCGCGCGCGTTTTTCTACCCCAGTTTCGGCCTTCCAGGCAGTCCCCCAACGGTTTTTCCATTGAAGGCCTACGAACCTCCTTCCATTGATACATTCTACTGTAGTGATTCTAGTGGAAGTTCCGGCCACGAATGGTAGGTCGCAGTCGCGGTCGTATTTGGTCGTAGGCTTGGGATGAGAAGTGCTTCTTTTGCAAGACCTGCAGCGGATGCCACGGCAAGGGCCACCTTTGAGACACTAGCTGTCGGAACGGCGGGACTGTAGCAGCTCAAGACCAGTTCTGTCACATGGGAGGAGATTGAAGCCCAATGGCAGTCAATGGCACCCCCCTGGCCTTGGCATGAGGAATCCCATGGTCTTTCCAGGGGAACTGATTTCGTGCACGGAGGGCAATACAGGTAACCAGGTCGGACGGATGTAGCAAGAGCATCTACCCCATGCTGGTCATGGAATACCTTGGAACAACACGTAGAAACTTCCACGTAGGGTCGCCTAACAACAGTTGCATCGGCTTTGAATTCCTTATCTTTATACTGCAATCACATATTTCCATTTTCCAGACCCAAACGAGACCATGTGACACCATGTGTTTTCGTTTGTTTTGGTGCCATTCACGCAGCACACATCCCGATAGATAGAGAGAGATAGATAGATATAGATATAGATATAGATAATTTATAGATATATATATATAGATAGATATATAGATATATAGATAGATACAGATAGAAATATATAGAAATATATAGATATAGATAGATATAGATAGATAGATAGCTAGATAGCTAGGTAGCTAGGTAGGTAGATAGGTAGATAGATAGATATACTGTATAGATATAGATATAAATACAGATATAGACAGAGTGTGAGATTCTTATGAGACAAATGGTTGGATTGATAGTTAGATAGCGACCTAGGTATAGATATAGATGCTTAGAGGGGGGTGATCTTGTCTGGTTTCTATCTATCTCTATCTCTATCTCTATCTCTATCTCTATCTCTATCTCTATCTCT
>CAXAMN010000891.1:803752-822562 GCA_963970005.1 Durusdinium trenchii
ATATATATATATATATAGACAGGGTTTTCCTCCTGGCGGCTGATGAGGAGCTGCCGGAAGCTGCCGAAGAAGCTCCAGAGGTTGAGGAGCAAAGCGCAGAGGCTGAGGGGCTTTAGGTTAGGGCAGACGGACCTGCAACAGACCAGACCAGATTTTTTCAGGATCTTAGTCCTGGCCACTGGCCCTGGTCCTGGCCGGTCCTGGCATAAAGATCACCGGAGCAGAGAGAAGACGCTTTTCCAAGATCCCTAGTCCTAAAGACAAGATCACAAGCAGCAAGATCCGTTTAATTACTTGGCAAGCATATTTATAGACGGTTGGGGTGGCTTTTTGGTTTAGTGCCCTTTGGAGATTGGGGAATTGGGGACCATCTTCCAACCAAGTGTCGCTATATACCCGTACCTATGCAAGGATATGAGGGTAGGCCCTTTGAAAGATACTTCTTCATTCTTCATTCGCCACCGGCAGAGGCGCAGGAGGAAGAGCTTAAAGCAGCAGAAGAATCTCCGGAGCCTGAGGAGAAGGCTGTCGTGGGAATGTACTGTTTTGTGCCACCTGTTTCAATGAAAGGACTACTAGCGCACAATGCGACAATGCGAAAGTTCCAAGATGCTACTAGGGAACTTCTTAATTTGATTGCTTTCTTGGTTTTCCTCCTACCAAGGCGGCAGACGAAGAGCTGCCTCAAGCTGCAGAAGAAGCTCCAGAGGCTGAGGAGCAAAGCGCAGAGGCTGAGGGGCTTTGGGTTAGTGCAGACGGACCTGCAACATTCTTTTTCAGGGTCCTGGCCAGTCCGGGCATAGAGATCACTGGAGCAAAGAGAAAACCATTTCTTATCCAAAACCCGTAGTCTAAAGACAAGATACTTTTTCAGGAGCCAGGAGTCTTGTGACATCCTTCTTGTGCATGTGGGGGGTGATGGCATGCTTCAGCGGTCGTTCAGATTTGATACCCAGGCCGAGGCCGTGGGTGAGATCAAGGAAACCCAGGCCGTTGGGTGATGTGGGTCCGCTTGGCCACTGGAAGGGGGGCAAGGTAGCCATGCTCGACGATCAGAGGGAAGATGCTAGGCAGCAGTTTTCTGTGCCAACTCCTTGTTGGCCGTGGGTTGCATAGACAAACACAGACGGCTCATTCCCCAAAAGGTGGTTTAGATGGACCCCCATGAAAAAGAGATCGTTGGGTTTGTGCCATCTACTTTGAAACCACTGTAATGACTTCCAGTACATCAGTGATCATTTGGACCTCCGTGGTCCTCAATCTAATCGTGGGAAATGGGGTTTGATTCTGTAGAGTAGAGTGCCTCAACTATACCTGCATAGTCTTTCTGAACAGAACAGTTCGAACTTGGACTCTTGTCTCTTCAGGTTCAAGCTTGGCTTGAGTGAAGAACGCCCATGTTTTAGCATGCATAGGGGCAGTTCTGTTCGCTCACATACTGCTTCTTTCTTCAAGGAGCGTGTCTTTGTGTGCTGCCAGCTGCCATCCTGATGGAATTTTCATGGGTGTCACGCTTCGGTGAACATGGTGGCACGCTTCAGTGCAGTATGCCACGGGGAGGTGTGGGGCAAATCCTTCTTGTTTTTTTTCTCTCCGTGAGGTCGACGAGGAGGTACCCGAAGCAGAAGATGTCCCGCCGGCTGAGGAGAAAACTGTGGCTGAGGGTTTGGAGGCCAGCGCGACTGGCTTGGGAAAGCCAAGGAGCAGGTGATAAGAAAGCATAAGAAAGCTGTGTGCCCCCCTGTCCCAACTTGTCCAACCGGGCCTGTTACACTCTTGACCAGTGAATCGATGGTGCACGTCTCAAATCGTTTCAGCTCGTTTCATGTGAGGCCAGCAACCTTCCGGCTGACGTTGATCATGAGGTCGCGAAGGAGGCAGGAACAGGTGGTTGCCCACGCTTTTGCCGTTGGGAGCACGGCTTTTTAGAGGCAGAGAGGCGATAGGTGCCGGATGCTGCCGGCAATCCACCTCTCAGCTTTTATGGGTCAGATTCCACGATCGTTGCTTGGTCCGGGGCGCCACCAAGCGACCATGAGGTATGCTCTATGTCCTTTCTCTTGCATAGCGCGAAAAAGATTGATGAAGTGTTGCGATTTATTTGAGAACATTCGCGAGCGATTCTTTGGCTGGATTTTGGTGGGACGGAGTCCAGGAGGAGCTGAGAGTTTCAGCATTCCCCCCCAAACAAGCAAGACAACACCTATGGGCACTTGAATGAATGATTGACCGGGATTCGCATTGGCAGCGCCATGCACCGGCCTTCTTCCGTTCTGCCCACGGCCCAGCGCAGGCAGCAGAGGCTCCAGTGGCAGAGGACGTGCAGGAAGTTGGCGCGTGCGTGGTCGGATGTGCTCAATCGGTGCAATATATATATATATACACATATGTAATTAAAATATATAGATACTGATCTATATAGAGGATTGATAGGATCAGATATGATCAGATGAGCCCTTTCTGCTGAGTAATCATGGATTTGCGGTTGTGGGCATGGATTTCTGGCCTGCCTTTCTCAAATCTCCCCCGGTCAACTTGAAGCCAAGACACTTGGCGCCAAGCTCCATCAATCAAGGTTGATACCACCAAGACCCTAACCGTTGAAGCCTCCGGCCAAAGAGCGCGGAGGCCGTTACATTCAACCACAAGGTTTGGCCCACCCCAACAGGGTTGATTCTGTGCCAATTGACCCACCAGAAGACATGACGTACGGTGACCGCTGTGAAAACCTGGAGCCTTGACCTTAAGCATGTCCTCCTTAGTAGTTGGTCAACGAGGAGTTGTGACCCACAACCCATGTGTTCCTTCGCCATGGGTTCCTTTGCCGGAGGCAGTGGCCAAGATCACTGAGACCCAGGTGTGGCGCCGGAGACCGCGAATCCATCCGCGTGTTCGACCGGTGGAACCTCCTGGTGGCGGATTCAAGCATACTATATATAACACAACCCAGGGGACTGGCATATTGACCTAGGGTTTGTCCGTTCTTACCTGTCACAGGACCCGTAAACAGGCAAATCATCATTTTTTGGAACAACGCCTGCAACATAACCATCATCATCCACTGTTACCGGTAGAGTCGGAAGACCCAATATTGACCTACTTATGTGAGGCACTCCGTATTGAGTGACGGCGTATTGACTCCATTGATTCCAACGCTCCGCTCGGAGATGTCTTCCAACGCTCGGTGGGAACCACTTGACGAGACAGCGGGGCCTGTCGACGACCCCGGTTGACGTGCAGGTGCAGACAGGACTGGAGAACATGCGGCCCATATAGCCACGGCCCATATGTGGCCCATGCTATTGAGTCTTGATGATTCTTGACCCACATCTTGGAGAACATTCCATGGGTGATGGGTAAAGCCAGATGGTTGGGGGTGGTCTGCCGGCATTCCTAAGGTCTCATCACCGGCTGACAAGGCTTGTCGGCGGGGAGGTCGAGGTCTTGGGGGTGTGGATCGAAGCTCCATCGCGTGCCCATGGGATCATCAGGGGATCATCAGGGTCCCTTGGTGTGTCGGCAAACACACCTGTAGCCTGTAACCTGTCGGCAAGGAAGACATGTTCTATCACTTGGCAAAGAGAAAGGCCTTGCAAACCTCACCATCATCCACTGTTACAGGGACTAGACATACCCCAATCATGGAGCCCTTGGGCAGATCAAATCGTTACGCAGCTCCCAAGGGTTCGTTGAAGCGGAGCCCAAAACACGTGGTGAGGGTCCGGACTCTTGGAAGCCATAAACTATCAGACGACGGGAGGCGGGTGTTGGCAAGGGGAAGACGCTGAAACCGCTGAAACCGATTTCTTCAGCGTGGAGGCTTCTGTACTAGATCTGGCCGACGCCAAGGTTCCAAAAGGCATGTTGAGTGCTGATCACTTGCAACCAGCTCCAGCCGGGACAAGCTCTTGGGCCCAACTTGACAGATGGTGATGTGGGATTCTACTGCCCTAAGAGTCCAAACTCCCACCTCTTGCGACAGGAGGGCAAAAAGTCTGGCTTGGGCTGGCTGTATGTGCCACAGCTGCAAGTTACGACGGCCTTTTTCTTCCACCATCCGATTGGAAGAACCCAAGCTTGCAACACCACACCAAGCTGCGAAAGCTTTGGCACATTGTGCACCCCTTCAGGTTTCCGCCTCGCGCGCGTTTCGCGGCGATGAGGCTTACATAATATTACACGGCCTGGAGTCCAAGGAGATGACCCGATGAACCAACCTCATCCCCAAACAGAACCCTCCAAAAATAGACCCAGCGACCACTTGGTTCCGACCGAGCCTTCCAGAGACGGACCTCGATCTTTTCTGCCTACACCCAACAACCACGTACGTAGCAAATTGGGGTTGGTTTCACTTGCAATCTGACCGATCAAAAAGATCAAAACAGGTTTGGAATAAACAGGCAGGGGTCACTTCTGGTGACAGATGCAGCTTCTCTCAGTCAGACTGTAGGGACGTAGAACCCTGCTGCCGCATTGCAATCAAACTGTTTTGGTAACTTTGAAGCCTACACTCCCTGGAATGAATCATGGAAGTGGATGGCATGGGCCCCTGGAAGACCCTGTTCCGAATTCCAAACGGAGTGCACCTATCTATATATTTACTGTATATGTTTACCTCAGGTTTGACTCCGTGGCCAATGAAGCCGTCGCCCAAAACCAACAATTCGAAGTGCACCACCTCATCCATATGCCACACGATTCCATCAGTCCCTTCATTTCGTCCCTAACTCGCCCAGTCTTTCACCCATTTTCACACGCCCTCAGCCATGGGACGATGGGTTTCCTTCCCAAAATGCAATGGATTTTGGGATCAGCGCCTTTCCTCGCACCTGTCCGTCCCCCGCCGTCCCCCGCACCCGTGGCCCGGTCCGACCTCCAAAGGCCTCCACGGTGGCGGCCGTGCAAACCCTCCGGTCGCCCACGCGCGGCGCCCGCTCGTTGGCCGAACGCCTGAGAGGGCGCTCCGCAGGTGCGGTCGGTTTTGGGACATCATGCCGTCGGTTTTGGGTCAACCCTGCAGGTGTTCTGAACACATGCGTTAGTTTACGGCTTTATGTTTTTGTTTTTATGCAATGTTCTCATGTTTATGTATATATATATATATATGTGTGTGTGTGTGTTTTTGTGTGTGTGTGTTCTTAAATATCTTAAATGGGTTTGGAGATACTAGACCGGTCTGCTTGGGCCTGGGACTCGGCTGTGGCATATCTCATGGTAATTATCCACATATAGATTGTATGATCGTATAACACTACGACTCACTGTATGATCAATTATGATGCATTCCATGGGGTTCTGTAGATTCTAGATGCTGGTATGGAGATTGAAGGGCCGGAGCTTGGACAAGTGCTGCAGGGTTGGTTGGAAGCTGTTGCATTGAACAACTGGAGCAAGTATGAACTTGTTTGCATGTTATCCTTTTGCCAAGATCAAGATTTGCCAGGGGAAGAGCAGCCTGATAAGGCCGAGGCATCTGCGACTGCAGGCCCAATCCGGCGCATGCCGCGCGGACCTCCCACAGCCAGCGCTGCCTGTGTGGGAGTTGACCGAGACCTCATGATTGTTCGATCTTCTTTGTTTCACAGCCACTAGTGGTGGTTGTAGATTTCAAGACTACGCCAAGGGTTGAATCACAAGTGCCCTCGCCAACATCTGAAACAGTGGAACACCCGCCCTCTCTCTTTTGATAGCTAAAAGCTCGTCCAACAGTAATCCACTCTTAGTAAGCACTCTTGCCCACCTTCGGTGTCAACAAAGGATGATGCCAGTCAGTCTCACTCGATGGACTTCCGTCCTGACCCCTCGGACCGTCGACGGGCTCGCCGCTGCGGCGAGGCGACGCGCCGGCGACGGCCGCCCCCGAGCTGGAGCGTGCCCGGCAGCGGGCGCGGCGCGCGGCGCAGAGGCCGCGGCGCAGTCAGCTGGAACAGCAGCTCAGCTTGGGGATGGTTTTCAGATTTCGCGGAGGGGCGAAGATCGGGTTCATCCCGGTGAGGGCGATCACTTCAAAGGATTCAGTGGATGAAGGGACCTGGGTTATATAGCCGTAAATATGCCGTAAATGTAGTTTAGAAGCCAGGTTTTTTACTTTTCAATACCATGCTTTGATTTAGAGGGTTTTGGACGACGGAGCCATGAAGCCTTTCATTGGGTGTGTTTTTTTTGGGGGAACGATTTCACCTTATCGAAGCAAGTTCAAAAGAAGGAAGTCCAGTGCGGTTTGGATAGATCATGCCATCCTATCAAGACTCTTGATCCAATTTGGTGGCTAATATGGGCTTTGCCCTGAATGGCCTGAATGGGGATTCGAGGTTCAGGTGGTGGCAGGAAGAGCGGTGGGCATCGTCACCCGAGGAGAAGGAGGACGTTCAGACTTGTCAAGTTCAGTTTGAGCTTTATAGTAGTTTGTCAGACGATGACGAAAGTTTCGTTGGCCAAACGTGAAAAAGACACACACTCCTTGGGCACGGGAGGATGATTCAGAATTCATGAGGATTCGGGATCAGTTGTTTTGATGTACCAGTGTACCAGTGATCACCGGCACCTGGTAATGGATGCTGCAAGATCCAGGCATGTCCAGGCGCCAGGCGCCGTATAAGTAAGTGGGGCCTGGCCACTGGGTGAACCGACGGTTGAGGTTCGCCAGGCCATTTCAGGGGTCAGACGTCGGATGGTCGACAGCTCCAAGGTATCCAGCCAAGGAGGACGGTGAGGAGGCCACCCGTAACTCACATGGGGCGGCACATGGGAGCTCCTTCACCACAGGTGGAGCTCCTTCAACTGGGACCGTTCCGCAGTTCCGCTATGTTCCGCGGTCTTCTGGAAGTTCGTGGGGACCGGGCGGAAGCGTCGAGGCCGTCGCCTTCTCCGTCCCGCCGCCGCGGTCGCCGCGCGGCGCAGGCGGAAGAAGAGGAAGCCGTGTCGGACGCTTCGGTGGAGGCGCCCGCCGAGGCGGCGCCCGAGGCGGCGCCCGTCCCCGAGGCGACCGAGGCACTGGGGGAGTGAAAAGGTGAAGCGACTGGCAGAGATAGGCATGAATATATGCATGAACCGATTCTTGCAAGTACGTGCAAGGATGTGTAAGTAGGATAGCATGAAAGAAGGAGAACCAAATTGTTTGGGACACATTTGGTTGGGGTCGCCGGGGAAATTTCAATACTTTTCTTCCAAGCTAAGCGGACTTGCGAATGCTTTTGGAACCCCTTGACGGACGTGAGACGTGGTGCTTCTACTATTAATTCTAGTGTTTATTCTGCGTATTCTTTTCGGGGTCGGGTTGGATTTTCATGTTGGCGCTTTTCTTTTGGAGGCACTGAGCCCTCCCGCCCTTCTGCCAGAGGTAGCTGAGCGCCGGATGCCGAGTGGTGGTGGTGTTGAGTTGGGGTTTCTGCACATGCAGCATCACCGGATCAGTCAAGCAATGTTTACTTATAAAACTGGGGCTCAGGACATGCCTTGAACAGCCAAAAGTTAGTTCGATTTAGATCTTCGAAACCCATGAGGTTCGGGCGGTTGTTTTTGCGAACCGTAGCTAAGCTGGCTGTCAGGTTCAGGAAACCTTGTTGCGATGAAGACTTCCAGGCAGCCTGCATCACAACAGAGAAGGACAGCGAACAACTTCGGTCAGTGGCCGAACTCAGCACAGTTCAAGAGTACACAGAGGTCATATCCTGCAACCGGACAGGTTTTGCTGGTGGCACCGCATGTTTGCAAGATCTAGTAATCTAGTAGCCCTCGATCACGATCCATGGTCACTCCATAAGACTGGAATGTATATGCCAACAGATAACCCCTGAAACCACCCCAATGTAGGCAAATATGGCATACATGGGTCACATCAACACACTACACACCCTTCGCTGTCGGCAAAGCTCCGAACAGCCATTTTCATGGTGTGTGGATGGTTTTCCCTTCTAGCGGTGCGAGTTCCTTCAAGCGTCTTGCATCTCAAAATGCCAAGTTCATCACCAAAGAGAAGGATGCCATCTCTTTTGGCTTGTCAGATGAGGGTCTGAGCCTCTTGGAAAACATGTTTGCATCCAGTGGGTTTTGGGTTGGCTCAGTTGGCCGTGTTGAGAGTTACATAGAGTTACTATCGTTGTGTACTGCCCCGATATGTCGAGATGTGTTTGAACTGAGTTTGGCAACTCTTTGCAGAGTCATCTTAACCACCCAAAGACCATCCCTACTTGCTGCCCCTGTGTCAGATGGCTTAGAACTTCGAGTGAACGACCATTTTGGGAAGAAGATCCAGGTGCTGCGTGTCAACCATAGGCAGGTGAGCGACCAGGATGACTGGATGATTACTTTGCCCTCCTCCTTCCCGGTGCTGGAGAAGAATCTCAGGCTGAGTGGATGGGTACCAGAAGAAACGAAGGGCAGAGACATGGGCACACATAATATACAATATATATATATATATGCTAATTAATATACTTATCGTATACATGTGTTAAACTCTTTTAGACTACTATATTTCACAATGCTCTAACACAAAAGTTTACTATTTTTGAACCCCATTCATGAGTTCCAACACTATAGGACCTATAGGAAGTTGCTTCTTTCAGGCCTAGTAGTTTCCATCCATGTTGCGACAGGAGGGGTCCTGTCAAATAGGCCCAAAGAGAACCAATCTGGGACGGGGTCCTGGCAGATGGTCTTCTACAAATACACTCAGACCCTGAGAAGGGACCTTTGGAAGACTAGCTAGCTCCCTCCATCAACCAGTGGTTTTCAGGGTCCATGCTAGTTTCAGCCGTGCATTTCTTTGCAGCACAGCATGGTGCAGCCCCATGTGCAGAAAGCTTTCTGGATCCTTTTGCAGAGGCGATCCACCTCAAAAACTGCTTGGTAATGGCTTTGCAATCGGGTGCACCTGCCTTAAACCTTACACCCACTGGCGCAAGGAAACATGCATCCCTGAAGTTTATGGTTTTAGCCATAGGCATGCATTCTGCGGCGCATTCTTTGGCACTTCCTTAAGCAATTTCCTACCACAACATACAAAAACAGACAGAGTCCACACCCCAGCGGTGGCATGTTCACGTTCCTAGGGTTTACATCAAACTTTCGGGGTGCACCAGGTGAAGAATCAAGACTAGAGGGGTCAACACCCGCCACGCCGTTGGGCAGTCAGGATTTGCCGCCTGGCGGAGAGCGCTCAAGTTCCAGTCTTCCAGGGCGTCCACGCGACCGCCGCACGACCCACCGCGGGGACCGCGGTGACCGCGCCGGTGCTGCGACTGGTGAGCTCCGGGCGGCTGATCGTCTCGTGGCGGCGCGAGGAGGTCACACAGCTCGGCCAGCGTCTTGGGCCAATGCGAGGATGGAGAGGGGACATCCGGGGACGAGACATCTCCAACTGTACCGGTGGTACCGAAAATAAGAGTCAAATTTCTGGCCAGCATTAGGATGAGGGAGACATGGATGGAATTCTTTCCGCTGAGGGATGCTGAGGTTCTTTGGGAGATCTCCTTGGGCAGTCCGTGGCTAAACAAGAGTTCATCCCCTTTGCATGATTGTAGTATTTCTATATTTTCCACCTCAACCATGGCAAGCGCAAGCGCAATGGAAGAATAGCCGTTTCTTTCTTTCTCCTTCTCGTTTGCTTCTCATGTGCATTCCCCCCGCCCTGGACACACCGAACCGACTCTCTTTCCACACATACCGAAGTGTCGTCACGGTGACGACCACCGCAGAGGGTCGAACGAGTCTGACTCGGGGGCCGTACTGGGTGGGTGAAATCCATGGCGTAGAAACCCCAGTCGGTCCCAGTACCAACTCACATAAATTGAGACATTTTCTGCTTCAAAATCACGCTCAAAAAATTTACTCATTACCTAAATTGGATTTACTATTACATTTACGTAACTTAGTAAAACCACAAATTTACGTAAATTTTATGGTTAGTAAAATTACTAATTTGGGTGACTTAGGGTAAAGGGTCTGACTCTTGTGGATTTCGATCTGACCAAGCCCTCAAGGAAAGATGAGCAAGAGAGGCGGGAGGGTGTTGGCTTCAGACGCGCATGGCGTGAGAGGGAACAGCCACTTCTTGGGGCCTTCTGTGCGAGGTTCACTTCCTTTGGGTCTTTCTGGGCCTCAGTGGAGAATTCATGAGCATTCCATCCTATTGTTCATCATTGTTCGTCCTTTTTTTCTCATGGGAGGTGTTCTTTCTTTGGGGGGGGGGGCGGCTGGACTCGGGCGGCATACTCGATTTCCAGGAATACAACCTGACAACCGGCTCAGAGTGAAATCGGTGGACTCGAGATGAACTGGGACATTCTCTTACCCAGATACGCAAAGGCTGGGACTCCCCATCTATGCCTATATACATGGATCCCCAGTCAACCACCCCTGGCCGTTTCTCGGCAGTCCGGCAGTCCGGTGATGTTCCGCACGCGCTCTGCGCTCGGGACAGACCGAACGACCCCCAAAGACGTGGAACAGACTGAGACCTCGATGGATGAGAGACCTGAAAGCATTGCCCCACGAAGTGCGCTATGCTTGCCGCGGTGGTGGCCTTTCGCGGCAAGCGACTGGTTTACAGTAGGCTCCAGGAATCTGATTCGAATCGTTGGAGCCTTTCCTTTCAAACAAGTGGAATTCGGATGAATCTGGCAGGCTGAAGAAAGTGGTGGCATGGATGGAGAAGAAGCAGCCGACTCTCGTGGTGGAAGACTTCTCTGAACAAACTCCCATTGCTCGTGTTAAAGCCCTGGCAACGGTGGCTGCTTGTGCAGTGTTGGTGTTGCCAAGAGGCGTGGGGCAGTGAATTACCACCTGGGATTGGTGTTTTCCTGCGCTGGGATTGGTTTTAGCCTGGATGAGCCCGGCCCACATGCCAAGCCCGGAGAACTTCCAACACATCCTCCTGTATCGGAGTCCTGGCATCAGGTGCTGAGAACTTCTCCTTGGCCATGGTGCTTGCGGAGCTTTTGGAACAGGAGATCCCCATCATCCTCGTCCAGTCCGACAGCTCAGGTGCTGAAGCTGCTGAAGCGGTTTCCTCACGCCTTTGGGGTGGCCTTCCGCAACTTTCAGCGAGCCTGCAGGCGGCCAGCTGCACCCGTCAGGCACTGGAGGAGCTCTTGAAGGCATACCGAGCCTCTAGAGCCTTGGAGATGTTGCGCATTGCTCGAGATGTGTGTTGCATTTTTTGGGATTCCCAAAATGTGTTGTGCTTCTTAGGGACATGAAGGATCACCAAGGCATCACAGCGAAATTATAAAATAAAAAGAAGTGTCAAATGACTTAGCCATCACATGAAGGTGTTTGACCAGCGGAAGCTAAACATTTTGGCATATTTTTGCTCCATTCATTCACTGTCACGAGCTTTCTGACGTCAACTCCACCAGGTGGGCAGCCTTGAAGTAAAAGGCCATAAAGGGTGTGGAAAGGCCCTCATGTGAGCCCTCCTACCATACCCTCTCGCCGTCACCTCAGGACCTTTCATCCATGGCTTCATTGGCCGCGGCCATCTGGAGGCCCCCGATTCTGAGCGGATTGGAATGGAAACCCCTCACACCAAAAATTTGCCAGAATTTCGCCAAACATGAGAAGCTTTTGGGTATGATCCAGGTCCGACGACCTTCGCTTCCAGTGGATGAACTCCGCTTCCAGTTGATGTGTCATTCAGATGACGCGTCGTTGGGCGATGGGTGCGGTAAATGATCGGGCAGATTTTTGTGTAGACCATGGATGACCATTGGTCTTTGAAAGCGAGGCCCCCAAAACTGTAAGATACTGTAAGTAGCAAGTGTGGCAGGTTTAAACTGGTCACATTGCAATGGGACATCAACATTTTGGACCTCTAGTCAGTGCAATGGGACCAAGTGGGACCCTTGCTTGCCTAAATATGTAATATCAACATAATTCAACATATATCTACATAGTTATATATATAATTATAATCTTACAGTTTATGGACTTCTCATGAATTTTGCACATTTGTCCTCTATTGTTTTTATGTGTTCTTAGTCTCGTGGTGCTGGGCCCAGCAGCATGTTTGGGCGCCCCCGCCATCCAAGAGGCGGAGCTCCACGAGGCACTCGTGTGCGCGCTGGCCGCGGTGACATCGCTCAGCACAGTGGAGCTGCCGTTGGTGCGGTCGAGGACGCCAGTTGCCTGGTTGACAATGGGCCAGCGATAGGGGGGGTCGGGCCTGCCAGTGCCCAACTGAAAAGAAACTACTCGTACTAAGACTTGCTGTCCAAAGTTCTTTGTGTAAAGCAAGGCATGCCAAAAGCAGGTTTGGAGAGTGACAAGACAAGAGCCAGAGTATGGCGAACCAGAGGTTCGGAAGACTATATAAGTGCATGTAGCGAGCTGGTGGGCAAGATTTGGAGTAATAAGGGTGTTAAAGAAGATGGCTCGAAGCATTACAATCCGAAAGTTGGGGAAACATGTCCAACGTGTTCCAACGACAGTAATTGTGGACCATGTTTCTTTCTGAGACTTTGTTTCTTGCAGATTTGTGAGCATTTGTTGGCCAAACTCTGCCCGCAACTCCGATGCTCATCCGGGGGGTTTTCGTGATACAGCGAAGCGAGCTTGCTCAAGCGCCTCTTCACTCACGGGGCCGCTACCAACGGTAGGTAGGTTCTTCTCGTCGGAACCTGACGAGAGTGGATGGTGCGGGCCTGGACCGAAAGCACCATGTTTGGGCCTTTGATCTTATTGACTCCACTCAACGTCCAGTCACCAGTCCAGCTTAGGTCGCCGCAAGCGCGCCCGAACGCCGTTGCTTGGTGGCTGTGGGGCAGCGCAGCCGTGCCATGATGAACTTGGTGGAGGAGGAGCTGAGAGATTTGTGGCGCAGGGGCAACCTGGAGGAGGCAGGGAGATCCACAGCGAGATGCCTCAAATCAACTCACATCCAATGCTAAGCCTGTGACAGCGCGCCAAGCCTGTGTCCCATGCTGGAGTTTGGACTCCAGTCGCGCAGCTTTGCAGGTGGGAAGAGATGGCAATGCTTTGATTTTGCTGGATGCTGTAGATCCTGAGGCGCTGAGAGTTCTGCAGCAAGCCCAGGAGTGCAGAGCCCAGGCTTCCAACCCTCATTGACCCATCCCATCTTCTTAGCCACAGCCTAATGGTGAATCGTGAACGGAGTGCACCATGTCCAAGGGCAAAGCGACTTGAAGTCGGCCGAAGTACGCTCCCACCGTCTTCGTCTCCTTCCTCCAAACTGTGGCGGGGACCAGGGACCACGGACCAGACCTCCAAACCGATTCGTTTCGTACCCCGACTTCCGGACGTACACGACGCATTTTGGGCGCCTGGAGAGGCGACCAACTGCCACGGCGGTGCTGGCATGTTGGGACCTTCCCTGCCGTTCTTGGGCACCAATCTCCCCAACTGCCACGCGCAGGACGCTGCGCTGGCCGATCCCCTGGCCGTTGTGCCGAGGCATTTCTTGGTCGCTTGGAGTGTGCCGTGCCGGAGGTGTCCGGCCACTAATCCACTGACGTGACCGCACGGGTTCCCACGCGGATTACGCCGCTGAAGCCCAAAAGGGATCGAAGGACGCTCGCGGCGACTTTGGGGGCGCCGGCTGCCCTCAAATGGTTGCGATTTGAGTAGGTCATCTCAGTCATCTCTATATATCTACTGGAGAAGGCACCGCCTCGTTAAGCCATCCGACTCGCATCCGACTTGCGAATTCCTCAGGTCCTCTTGCCCGGCTTGGCTGCGCCGAGCAGCCTCTGGCGTCAAACGGCGGTACCTTTGAGCTTGATGCTGGGTGCTGGAGACCACGAACCCTTGGAGGGTTTGGCGATAGGCCTTTGCTTGGGCGATGCGCTGGAGGCACCTTGGGAGGTTTGGGAGCTTTGGGAGCTTGGGCCTAGGATTGTTGACCAGGTGGGCAATGATGTGATCAATGAAAAAGTTAAGATGTTTTAAGTCTCTTAGGGTACATCTTAACATGAAAAACATTATGGATCACAAAATACAACATCTCAACAAGTATTTTGTGATTTGCAGTCTATCTTAGGGTACTGCGCTTCTTTGCTCCTTGCTTCACATCTCACATCCCGCATGTGCGGGTGTTCGGACGTCGCCTGCAGGTTTTCCTTGTTGAGCAAATTCCTATACTCATGTTTGCATGTCCCATCTTTGGTGACCCAATCTCATGGCCGGTCAGACCAAAACCAAGCGCCTGTCGGTCGAGGTGCGCGATTGCTTGCAGTTCTTAGAGGCCCTGGCCACTGCGCCATTGGCGCCGGCGGCCTTCCAGCTACAGCCGCTTCCACAAAAGCACTTGGCCCTGAGGCGTCAGGGCTGTCGCCCGGCCACAGCGGGGTGTTTGGGTCCTCCGATGCACAAAACTGTTTGGTGCTGGCTTAAGGCTTAAGGGTCACTCGTGGAACCCTCTGATGCACGGGGAACCCTCTTGACAACGGGCACATAAAGAAGGCATACGACAACGACTGCAGCATGGTGGCGTAGAGCATCGCGAAGCTTTTAACTATCATGAGCTATGGTGCATTGTATATACATACATAATACATGATTACCATATCTTGGGTCAACACTCCTCCCAACCATGGAACATTCATGCAACATGACAGTGGGAATAGAATGGAATAGATCCGACCCTCACTTTACAGAAGGTATACCTTTTGTTTGATCACTTTTGGCAATGCATTGGCGGGGCCCCAATTAGAGTAAAGTACGGCAGGAAGTTGGCCAAACAAGTACAAAGTACTTCATGGATTCATGGACCCTTCCAATCGCTGAGAGCCTTAAACCCCATTCTGCGACGATGCCAACCGGATTTGCCCCATCCGATTCAACAACCTTGGATGATTTTGATTCAGTTGGCCGGAGGATATGATACCCATCAGCTGAGTGCGTTTTCATGCGTTTTCTTCTTCGAGCGGAGATGCTCAGGTCAAGACCTAGATGGCCACTCCGTTGTGGCATCCTTCTCCTTGTGGCCAGAGGGTCGGGAGGACGGGTATTCCAACGCAAAGGATCGGGAAGGATAGGATATTCACATGTATCAATGTTTCAATCAAACTGGCAGAGTTCTTCAAAGACAGTTTTCAGCAGGTTTGCCTTCCAAGTGATCCCAGTAAACATCTTCCCTACAGAATTGGTGGTCTTGGAAGAGTCTTGGATCCTTTACAAATCAACATTCTATGTGTTGAACTGTCTTCCAAAGTGTAATGTAGATCACCAAGATCACCAAACTTCTAACGTGGATTCGCAGAGGCCGTTACCCTGGCGACCCCAAAAAGCCCGCTTCTCTCCTGGCTCACTCGAAAGACGCTTGGCAAACCTTCAGGTGTTGAAGCCAGACATATTCAAGACCCACTTCAAAATTCGGAGCGGAATTCCTCAAGAGCTCACAAGCTTGGTCGATTGCTGAGCTGGAGCCAGCTTGGTCGAGCCAGCTCGTGCTTTTCGGAGGAGTCGCTTTTCCCCACGGAGTTGCTGAGACCCGACTTGCCTCCGAGCGTCGCTCGAGGAGGCTCCGAACTCGTTGTGCCGAGGCATTGCGAAACCAGGGATCGGTGCAAACATGAGGTGTCTCAGACTACGAATGGGCAACACTGGCAACACCAGATATTGAATATTGCATTTGATAGATGTTCTTTTTGTTCTGGTGACTCAGAACATGGTGGGAACACGCGAGAACATTTGGACATGTTCTCAGAATTCTCAGAGGGCTCTCAATCAAGACAGTCGCCACTGAAACGCTTCTTTGTCAAGACAGTCGCGGCTGGGAAAGCTTGGGCTGTGCTGACTCCCATGGGAAGTACTCCTGTGGGAACATCAAAGTGGATTTGTCCACTCTTTTTTCGCTTCAGAAAGGTGAAAAAGAGCACTACATCCCAATGGGAGGTCCATTAAATCAGTAGCTTGTCCCATTAAAATCTCTAAAACATGTTCACTTCTCCCAGGGTCGCCATTTACTTTTTTCTATTTTTGTTCTACTCAAATCACTTGGAGTTGACCGCACCCTCCCGCAACCCCCAAGCCTCTCCGGTTTCCGAAGCGCGGTTTTTCTTTGCGACCTGGGTTCACCGGTGCGAAATCCTAAAAAGGTTCACAAATCTGGGCCCAGTCGAAGCCCACTTCGACTACAATTGGCACCACCAAGTCAAGTTTCTGAAGGACATTCCCTTTAGAATGGTCACCTGAAGACCATGGTGTCTACTCATGGTCGCTTTCTTCCAGAGTATAGTCTATATGTGTCTCTGACTCTTTAATGACAAGCTGTTCTTGTGAGGGTGACCATGCTGTTGGACAAATATGTTGAACCACCTGACATAAAGAAACCACAACATTACCACATCTCCGCTTGTCCTAGAAAGTCACGATGCTTGACTTGTCCATGGAGGAGCTGCGTACCGCGTGTCCAAGACTCTCGTATCGGGACATCGTCTTTGGCACTTGGTTCTTGATCCAGAGGGCGAGGCGCAGGAGGGTTCCAACGAATCAGCGGCTGGCGGCGGAACCGACGGCAAAAGACGAGGGAGGTGAGATAAAGGTGTGGAGCATTACCCAGACGCCCCATGTATGCCATATATGAATATGCCTACATTGACCCCCAAAACCACCCCAATGTAGGCATTTGTGGCAGTCCCAGTGTCTGGGTTAGTACGGCACCGGGAACCGATTTGAAACTTGGGAAGCTCGCGGGCCCGGGGCCTTGGCCAGGTGGATGTTGCTCACTGCATGTGGTCGTAGTGAAGTGTTTATTTTTTTACTGTTTGATCATTGACTTTCACATGCTTTCACTATTGACCGTCATCATCCACTGAAGTGATTATAGGGTAGACCCAACCCAACAGCTTCGGACGAAACTTGAGTCCGGCTTGACAAAGCATTTTCGTTATCATTGCTCGGACGATGACTTGAAATCACTCGCATATGCTCGGATCACTTGCTCTGTTTGGGGTCATTTGTTTTGTTTGTTTGGGTTCACTTGCCTCAGGTGGTGATGTGTTCGTTTGGCAAAGGTGTGGTGAGAGTCTGAAGGGGGAAAGGACCTTTTTGTTGGTGGTGTTTCCCAATGACTTCACATGAACATCCCCACTCCCTTGAGAAATGTGCGCAATGATCGGGTTACATCGTCCGTGGAAAATCATACTGTAGAGCATCCACTCGGCTGGTTCAAGCTTTGGCCCCCAACAGGTGTTTTTTTTCCATATATATTGTATATTCCACCACCCCGAACGCCCATGTTCGATGGCAAATTATCAGCCCAAGCCTCAAGAACACTACTCACTGGATGGATGTAGACTCCGGAATCCCCAACAACCAATATATAGACCAATTGGAAAAAAACATCTTGGACTTGAATCATTCTGTGTGCTGAACATCTACACTGAATCCAGGACCATGCAGTTTCTGTAAACATTTATCATGGTCAGGCCCAGGTTCCCAACGGGGGGCTGCGAGGCACAGCTGCTGAAGCGCGCGGCTGGCGACTTCGCGGGTCGCGCCGCTGGGGCCTTTACCTTTCGCGGCGGGCGACGGCACGGTGCCGCGACGGAGCCTCGGTCCCGACGGAGGAGAAAGCTCTATAGGTGTGGAAGCTGCTGCTGATGACACACACACACACACACACACACATCACACACATACTTCCAACCCTCCAGCAATTTCACAAGTGGAAGGGATCGGGAAAATGATGGGACATTCATTTTTGCCCAAGTCGGTGTAGGTGTGTTGAAGTTGTTGTTCTGTGTAGGGACTGATGTGGGATTTCTTGTTGCAGTCTTTTGTTACCCAAAGCTTGAAGGAAATATGACGAAATCATGCAGGATTTTGTCCGATTTCTCCAATGAACCGTCTCGGTCGTGAGGATTTGTGGCAGTTGGCAGAGGAACTACTTCAACGTGAAGAGTTCGATGATGAGTCCTTTGAAGAAGAATCCGACATGTCCTCGCCTGGGCACGAAGACCCAGATGCAGCCTCAGGTTCTGCAGCACTTGAGGACGATGATAACGAACCAGCCATCTCAAGTGCATCAGAGGCTGCAGAGCCTCACACCCTTGGGGGCCAAACCCACCATCTTGATGCAAGAGCAGATGCGCCAGCAGCGTCCGAAGAACAGCGGGAACACCTCGAGTCCGAGCCAGAAGAGCTGGAGGAAAGCGAAAAACAATGCACAGATGCATCATCCTCAGAGCCCGCACCCCTACAACCCGCAGCGCGTGATGAGCAAACGCATCCTCCTGTTACAGTAACTACAGTTGTGAATCCACCAGGTTCATCATCAGGGGCACCGGAGGTAAAGGAAGAACGCCTCGCTGAGCCAGCTGCAGATGCCTTGGAAGCACCCTCAGAACCTGCAGCGCGTGATGAGCAAACGCATCCTCCTGTTCCAGTTGTGAATCCACCAGGTTCATCATCAGGGGCACCGGAGGTAAAGGAAGAACGCCCCGCTGAGCCTGTTGCAGATGCAGTGAAAGCACCCTCAGAACCCGCAGCGCGTGATGAGCAAACGCATCCTCCTGTTCCAGTTGTGAACCCACCCGAAGGAGAGCCAGGAGAACCTGCGGTAAAGGAAGAAAACCCTGCTGAGCCTGCTGCAGATGCCTTGGAAGCACCCTCAGAACCTGCAGCGCGTGATAAGCGTAAGTGTCCTCCTGTTCCGGCTGTGGATCCACCAGAAGCATCATCAGAGCCAGGGGCACCTGAGGAAGAGGAAGAACGCCCCGCTGAGCCTGTTGCAGATGCACTGGAAGCACCCTCAGAACCTGCAGCGCGTGATGATCGAAAGCGTCCTCCTGTTCCAGTTATGGATCCACCAGAAGCATCATCAGAGCCAGAGGCACCGGAGGTAAT
>CAXAMN010000891.1:822572-860442 GCA_963970005.1 Durusdinium trenchii
GGCACCGGAGGTAATGGAAGAACGCCCCGCTGAGCCAGCTGCAGATGCAGTGAAAGCACCCTCAGAACCTGCAGCGCGTGATGAGCGAAAGTGTCCTCCTGTTCCAGTTGTGGATCCACCAGAAGCAACATCAGAGCCAAGAGCACCTGAGGAAAAGGAAGAACGCCCCGCTGAGCCAGTTGCAGATGGAATGGAAGGACTCCTAGCAGCGTGTGATGAGCGAAAGCGTCCTCCTGTTCCGGCTGTGGAACCACCAGAAGCTGTGGAACCACCAGAAGCACCAGAGCCAGCAGTTGCTGCGGTAAAAGTAGAGCGCATCAGCCCCGTGATGGTGGAAAGCTGCAGTGCTCCATGAGCAAAGACACCGTTGCTCCTGTTTCGGTGGCGTGAAGCATCGCCGGATTGGGGCCGGTTTGAGGGAAAGGGATGTTGCAGAATGCATGCCAGCATGCCAGGGCCCTTCAAATGGTCACCACGAAATCTCTTGTCGAATACCCTTCAACAATCAACTGTCCGGGCGGAGGGGCGGAGCTTACACTGGTGAACCGGGTGAGAGAGGAAGTCTTCTGCAGTTGTATACGTTATGATTCTATGATATGGAATTGGTTGTGGTATATAACTTCAATCATGAGATAGATCCCAAGTACGTGTAGATGGTATTTCGGTATTTCTAAATCCTCCGTTGACTGAGTCGGGCGAACCACCCTTGTCCACCACCCCGTCAGCCACGGGGCGTTGCCTTGGCAGAGGTCGAGGGATCGGACCGAGGCCCCGCGAAGAAGCAGCGGACGTCTCGCACGGAAGAGGCGGACGGTCCAAGGGTGGAGTCGGTCATGGTGGAACTGAAGAGAGAGAGAGATAGATAGATAGATAGATAAATAGATAGATAGATACGCACAATAATAGCATACATATACACATCAGACACACATGACACAAAACGGATATGTGATAGGTTTGGTCAAAACTCCACTGCGCACAACCGCACGGTAAACGCCCGAACACAGCATGAACATGTTTTGCACGACATGAGGCCCCTATCCAGCCCTATCCCACATTTGCGTAAATATTCATCTCAAGATAATTCAGGCAACTCATTAACTAACAACCTTCCAAGATCTTTGACTTCGAAGGCAGCAGAGCTAGCATTGGAACCTAAACCGTTTAAGGCAACTGATTTTCGCGCTTGTACAGGGATCTTCTTGAAGTTCAACGAACGAAGAGCTGAACGGGGTCGCTGTTGTGAACCCGACAAACAGCTCAAACAGCAGGTTTTGCCGTAGTGAAGCCGAACAGGTCCTTTTGAGGTGCTGTGATTGGAGGGTCGCCCTCAACTTCTGAACAACAAACGAGGATGACGAAGGGACCGTTTGCAAGCGATGGTTGTTTTGTGCCTGAGTCCACAAGAACAAGCTCTATTCTCTATTACAGTAATACATATATATAAAAAATATATATAGTCCGGTATTCCTGTCCCAACCGACCTTGGCATTCGCTCATGGTCAATGTAGGCAGAGGTAGGGGTTGCCTCAGCAAGCCAGTCCATGTACCAAAACTTTATGACGCGGCAGTTTGAAAATATCGGCGCCGTTTGACCTGCAGATGTTGAGGTGATGTTGAGTAATCCGGTATTGGATTGGTATCCTGCAAGCTGATCATGGCCCCTTTGTAGAGGAGAGTGTGCGTTTGCACATTCCACTTCCATTATTCCCATAAGATGCTTTGGGTCAGCATCCACACACACACACTCTCTTTTTTAATTATACATATTAATATATATATATATTACAATTATATGCAATTATATGTGTGATGTATCAAACATTGCTTATATATATACATTTTGTTACTTGTTTTCTTTTTGTGCGAGGAACCCAAGTAGCTGGACATTCTTCTTGTTTTCATTTTAGGAGTGCCAAATGCGCTTGTTTCAAACTTGTTTCTGATTTTGACACTTGTGGACTGGTACCGGGCCCTAATTTCATCACCCCTTTCACTTCAACAATGTTTCGAGCCATTGGCCAATGAACATTTCAAAATCACACGCTCCTCGAGGTTCACAATATTCAACTCAGCCGGTATGGGAATCTCTCAGAATGGTGACCAGGATGGCAAGGCTGCCTCTTCAAGCTCCCCCAAGACCGAGGAGGCACGCATGGACATGCCGACATGTTTGGAATCAGGGTGATGGAACGGACACCGCTTCAAGCAACAGAAGCTAGAATGCACTGCCATCCTATGGCAATGACTCCACGAAAGGAAGGGTGCTCAGCTTCATTGACCGCTGGGAGGCTTGAGAAATGCGACGAATCTATATAGTGTAGTCCTGTAGTCTAGAAGTCTGGGCAAGACATAGTAAACGTGGTTGTTTGGAACAACATGTTGCATCAACGCTGGTTGTTTTAGATATTGCGTTCAAAGGTTTTTCTTTTACTCTGAGTGCAGGTCGCATCGAAACGGATGTCGCTGGGAGCAGACAAAGCTCATGCCAGCTGACCCGAAGATGGCATGTTCTTTTGAAGGGTTTTCTAGTGGAAGCACCCAGAAAACCTCAAGGAATGTCAGGAACCTTCAAAAGGGAGGCAAGCGGGGCATGGGCCGCCCGAGGCTGCCAAAGGCAAATCCGCAAGGCACTCCTGGGCGCGACTGTCAAGGGAAGGGAGGCAAGCAGTGCCAGACAGGCTGAAGCAAGGGGCTGGGCTGGGGCCATCTCACATCTCAACTTGAAGAAGTACACCCGGGAGGATTAACATGGAACCTGAACATTAAAAATGGACCTTTGGTATTGCTTCGGAAAACATCGACAGACCTTGGCGTGCAACAGACTCCCGCAAAGGACCACATCCCTTTCCTTCTCTGAAGCTCCTGCGTGCTGCAGTGCTATATGCCCTTGCGCTGTGCCCATGTTCATGACTGTCCCCGTCCCATTTTGGTGGGGTTACTCCGCTGCACTTGACAAGGTGTTGTTTATACCTCATGTCACAACCACTAATGACAAGTACAACATTGTTGCAGGGTCACGGCAAGTGCTATGAGAATTCTGAGGCATCTCGCAGCTCTAAGCAGAAAGAGTTTCTTCATGTTTCTTCCACATCAACTTATCAAACCGATTTGTGGAACTGCTTGGGATCTGGGATGGTCAGGTGTCCTCGGCGCCCAACTTCTACCGTCGTCCATCTCGGCGCCCATCTTCTACTCGTCAGGAAGGGCAAGGCTGACAAGCCGAGTCCCAGCTCCACTCAGTCTGTAGCGAAGAAGGCCAAGAAGACTCCCACGCCTACTATGCAGAGCGCAGTGGAAGTGCATTTGGAGCCTTGAAGGAAGCGCATAGAGTCCATGGCTCTTGTGTTTTCCAGCCTCTTCTCGGGTCAACGGTAGTATCCCAACAAAACACACACACACACAAAACCACTTACTTGGAAGAGCTTTTGACATTGATGATGATGATGATGAAGAAGATGATGATGTATGTGTGCTTTTCTTTTATGCAGCCAAAGCCCTCGCCGTCGGAGGAGTCAATGTGCAGAAAGGTTCTGGTGAAGGTTCGGTGAAACCTGAATGAATAGATCCACTGAAGTTGAGCCCATGCCAATGGAATTCCAATGAGTTTGGTGGGGCATCGCCTCATGGCGCTTGTGCTCTCCGGGTCAAAGACCTCGTGTTGGACACGGGGTTTCATCTATGAACTCCAATTCTTCGGGAGACCCGACTCACCGGTCAGTGGTTCACGGAAAGCGCCCTAAAGGAAACGCGGCTTGCGATCGCTTCCATCGGCAAGGAAAGTTTGCGGCAGCTCACGAGCGAGGCGGAGAAGGAGCTGTCTGGGGGTACTTTCCAGGTTGTTTTAGCAAGCGATGGATCCAGTGCAACGGATCCATTCCCTCATGGCTTCTAACTGATAACCAGTCAGAATTGGTAGTGCCAGACAGGTCACCAGACGACTCATGTCTGGAGTCTGGGTGGTTGGATCCGGTCTCAACCCCCGGGGTCCCTTTAAAGGCCTTTCCAGTGGTTCAGGTCCGGATTCTTAATGTAGACTCTTGATTCATTTGGATTGAGCAAATGGTTCAGGCCTTGTGGGGGGTTGACTCTTGGTTTTATTCATCAAGAGTCTACATTTAGGACAGGTCGGTGGTTTGGGGGGGACCTGACTTGCGCAGAAAGACGTCTCTCTCTCTCTCTCTCCAGAGTGCGGGTGTGCGGGTGTGTGCGGGTGTGTATCTATATATATAAATATAATAACATATATATTTATATAACTTGATGCAACAAAATGCGTAGCGATTCACAACAAGCATCACTTGCTGTTATTGCTCAGCCATAGCTTTTGCAGCTGCAGAACAAGGCGTCCAAGTGGAGCTAGTTCAAGCACCCGACGACCTGGAGCGTCCTGCAACCACCCATGGTTTTTTGTTTGCAGGACGACTACCTGGCCAACATCACCGAGGACATGCGCCTGCAAGTCGCTGCGGCTCTCTCAGAGCAGCGGTGCGACGCCGGTGCGACCGATCCCAAGTTGGAGAAGGAGGGTGCTGACGCGCCATGTGGCTGGGACGAGCGTTCTGGGACGGACGGGTGGGGGGCGGAGGGGGGGCCACCTGTGGTCAGCGACAAAAGCTGGATGTGACATCACCTCGGCGATTCAAGCCCAAGGGTCCTCTGGAATCGGAAAGTGTTGCGATTTTGACGCTTTGCATCCGAGAAACAAATTGAATCTAAAAAAGAAACGACAGCTTAAAACATGTTTTTTGTTTTTGTTGTTTCCTGTTTTTTCCGAGCCCTATTGCTCCGAGGTGACTCCAAAGGCAAGCGCAAGGCGAGCCCGGCCCCTGCTGCGGCAGCTCCCGAGGCCAAGAGGAGGAAGCCGACAGCGGCCGAGAACCACGTGAAGGACGGGAGCGACACTGTGGAGCTCTCATTTACCTGATGGTGAGGACATCTTTATGGACGTGCAGACGAATCCATGCGAATCCAAGAGCGAAAACGCCCCAAAACACAACAAAACTGCAGATTGGAGGTGTCAAGAAGACACCCCTGTTCCTGGGTTGCAGTCCAATATGGAAATACGGGCTCCCCCCAAAACTGTGTTGACCACAAAACATCTCTGACACTAATCCAAGAAACTTCAAAAGAGTGCTCCACACTCCGCAAGCAGTTAAAGCCAGAGTGAGGCCACAAATCACCCCAAGAGAGGGGCCCCTGAATGGGACCAAAGGAGGCTTTGCTGGCTGGATTTGTTGAGCGTTTGTTGGGCCAGCCCTCTCCAGGCACTCAAGAAGCTGAAGACGGAGAAACAGAAGGACGGCTGGGAGATGGTGGGATGGATCTTGATTAGACTCATTAATTGGTACCCGTCTCCTCCAAAAAAACCCTTTTGAACTCTGGCTGGACATGGTGTGGCATTTTGGTCACTTGATCGGCCGGCTCGTGGGCGCCTCGATGGCAGGGGCGCCTCGTGGGCGCCTCGTGGGCCCGTCAGTGTGCTTGTGCTGGCAGATGTCAGGTGTTCCAACTCCACTCACTTGGTTGACACTGACACATGTTGCAATGTCCTTCGCGCAGGAGAAGTATCTCAAGGATCTCACGCCCAACATGCAGATCAAGGTCGCCGAAGCCATGAGTGCCGAGACCGCTCCAGCCGCCGAGAGCCCGGCACCGGCACCCGCAGCGCCGTCGGCACCGGTCGTCGAGGAGGAGGTGCAGAGACACGTGGAGGAGCTTGGAAAGGTGGGCGGGGATGGCTGGTTGAGGAGATTGAGATCAACAGGTGCACCTACCCTCAAGCAGCTACCCTTGACTCATGTCTTTGAATGGAGGTGCCATGGGATGGCAGCGACAGGTCAGGAGTTCAGCCACGGGTCAGGAGTCATACTCACATTCCTTCAATGTAATGTAGACTCTTGATTAATATATAACCCCCCCGTTTGAATTGAACATCCTCTTCATATGGGGGGTGTATTAATCAAGAGTCTACATTAAGTCGATATTCATTTTCGAGCATCACTGTGCCATCACTGTGCGAGGTTCCTCTTTAGAGTCACTGACGTGTAGCTTCCATCGGTGGTCCTTCCATCCGCGCAGGAGCTGAGAAAACTCAAGACGGAGAAGCAGACGCTCAGCAGCAAGCCGTGGATTCTTTTCGCGTCCCTGACGTCAGGGAACCTGCCGAGTTTGGGAGCTGAAACAGTGCCACGTGGAGTTCGTGGAGTTTGCAAACCCTGCAAAGACCATCCAGATGAAAAAGAGGACTCATGAGTCGCAGAAGTCTTCATTGCCTTTAGAACCCTACCGGACTACACAGATTGAAGCTGGCTAGCTAAGAACAAAGAAGATCAACACCAAATCGATGGCCCTTTTCAGTTTGCTTCATGAATAGAGGAAGGGTGTCCACCGCTCCTGGCATCGTGAACCACCGACGTTTGGCCCCCCTTCACCATGGGGACGACCCTCGTGGAAGGGACCGCCCGAGCGGCTCGGCAGGAATCCCTGAGGCTCCTGGCCCAGATCCTCAGGTGGTTACACGGTTAGACCCCCCAAAACATCTTCTCAGGAGGTAGTTGGAGCCCCAGCAAATGAACATCATTCAGTTCCCCTCCTTGGTCGTTTTGATGATCGAATTCATGGGTTTCTTCACGGTGAATCGAATTCAGGGGACATGTTGTTCGACGATTTCCCCGGTGCCACCCAGGCACATTGAAAGGTTCTTAAAGGGGGGCCACCCAGTGTCCTTCCGACTCGATTCATGTGTGCTTCTAATCCACCATACCACTGCATGTTTGCCAGGCACGCAAGCAGGCTTGCGCCGGCTGAAGAAGCTCCGTTTTCTTTTGTATTCTTTATCGACAAGGTTCTGCGGTTGTTCATGTTTGTCCCAAAGAATTCCTGGAAACAGATTCATTCAAGTTGAACATTATTACTGTATATATAATGTATGTATATATATATATATTCTAATTTGCTTCTTAGACCCTGTGGCTTTGGGGGGGTCCATGTTAGGCTGGAAGGCACTGCATTGGATTACTCTTCCTTTTTGGGTCAGGAAGGAGAAGTATCTCAGCAAGCTGTCCGGGGTGCTCAGACTGTCAGAGCTGGGCGAAAGACACCCGCCGCAGCGAAATTTCAAGACCTCGCACTGATGAAGTTTTCACGTGTGCGGTGAACAAATTCGAACTCCAACATGTACATGATGGGGCGTTTTTGACACAAGAACGTCGCAGGGACTATTCGTATTTGCAACTTTTGGGCTGAGGGACAGGTTTTTTTCTTGGCTTTGGGGCTTGTGACAAGGCTCCGGAATTCGGTGTCCCAAACGGGCAGTTGAAAGTTTCTGGTTTTGAAAGATAGCACTGAAGAGGATTTGGAGTTTGGAAGACTACTGTAGTTAGTCCTCTCTTGTATCCAGGTGGGGAAGGACCCCATCCGGGGCAGTGATCCGAACGTCCGTCCGTCTGTCTCGTCCGTCCGTCTTGGTCACGAGGTCCCAAGAGGTCCGGCAGCGCGTGGAACATGCGCAGACCTCGTCCCCATCAAGGCGGAGGGCGAAGAACATCACCCAGCAGCCAGGGGGACACTCCATGTGCAATGTATGGCATATGCGGCATATTTCAGTACCTTGACCCCGGAAACTTGAAACCGCTCCAATGTAGGGAAATATGTACATGGCGTGTTTGGGGTGTGGTGTGTTTGATTGTGTTTCATGTTGTTTCCTTGTCTTAATAGCTTGTTGGCAGTTGGCATTAATGTAGACTCTCGATTAATAACCTCCCCCAATTTGAATTGAAACACCTCTTCATATGAGGGTGTTCAATAATCAAGAGTCAGAGTCCAAATCAGTTTTAGGTGCTGTCTCTCTTTTTCAGCAATTGCATTTGGTTAGTCGCAGCCCCAAAGTACACCCACTCAAAATGGCTTCCTGTCAGTCGTGACAGTGGGTCTCCCACAATGGGTCGCACACAAAGTTCGTTGCACATATCTATATTGGAGAACGACACAAAAATAGACCATTGCTCACGGCAGGATGAATTTTGAATCTTGAGCCAGCCCTAGCTAGTCATGAGATAGCTTTGCGTCTATGCGTCTATGAGCATGATCGGATATGACTCCACAATGTACCGAATTCTTGTTGGGGAACCCTCCGAAAGCTACATACGGCACAATAGAGGAAAAATTGATTGGAGGGGGCTGAGCCCGAGTTTGAGATCGTTTGGCTGATGCATCACCAAAAGAACAGTTTGAAGGAGTTTGGTGGGTCATCCTCGGAGGAGGTAGATGGGTTTTCCAACACTTCTGACGGCAGGCTCGGCCCAGCGACTTTGATTGAAGTGGCCGAACAGGTGGGCCCAAGTGGGCAAAAGCGCGACAGCGTCAGGAAATGGACCAGTGGTCAACATCAAGTGATGTAGACTTGGATCTTGATTAATTTATTCATACTCCATCCATTTGGACTGAAAAACCTCTTCACATGGGGAGTTTGTTAATCAAGAGCCTGTATTGAGGGACATGATTTCAGGTCCAAGGTCACCCCAAACCAACGGCCGTCCGTGGGTCGGCCTTGGTATCAAAGGGTTTGAAATGCCGTCGGGAACGTTTTAGGGACCCTCCCTCGAACTGCTCCACGAAAGTGGACCATCCCCTTGAGGGTCTTTCCGGGGCCATGTCGTCCACGTAACCATCAGTGAGATATGAAGGGATCAGCTGAGATGAGATCTGCTGAGCAGTGCCAGCAGTGCCGCCCATTTGATCAAGTCGCCGATCCTCTCAACAGAGTCTCTGAAGAAGCACGGTCATGTCGGAGCCGGTGGACCACGGGCACGTGGACCTATCAATGATCCTAAATCATCCTTCGGGGACTCTAGTGATCCCCAAATACATAGAAACACTATTGTTTGCAATTTTACAGATGTTTTTAGTAGATTCTTTAGTGAGGATCTACTTTTCATTACTTTTCTATCTATATTTGGTGGTCTTTTTATATCGGATTTCAGCAGGTCACTTGCAGGCACTGGCTGGGGAGAGTGGACTCAGCCCCACCGCCAGGTCAGTGCCGCCCGCCGGCAAGCAGGCGGGCAAGCAGGCACGCGCGCTGCCCAGTGAAGTCCTTTTGGTGCTGGAAGTCGGTCGCCAAAAGATACCTGCCAAGCAAAAGGATTAGAACCGTATATAGATCCCCACCAAAAAAACTTTGTATATCTATTTGTGTAGATATACCATTATATACCTAGAACCCATTTGACCTCTGTTTTGTCATGTTTTGGCTCCAAAACAGGATTCAATCAGGTTCTAGGTATATATGTATATATATATATATATTTGGGGATCACTCATGGTTCATGCCTGCTAAAATGATCTAGGTCCAGCGGGAGTTGGGAGCTGCACAGCATGTGATTAGCGAGTTTTAGTACTTGTGCAGTTCCCCCTCTAGTGGGTACTGCAACCAGTGTGTTTGAGTAGTACTCAGTCAGTTCACTCTCCAATGGACAGCCAGATTGCGCATGTAGGTATTCAATGCAAGATATTCTTGGGGCTAGCTACCTGCTGTTGAATTACATATATAATTGGAAGAGTATAGGGATTGGGCCAAATCCGTTCGAGTGGGATCTAGGATCACCCCCCATCCCGCAAAAAAAAGAGCTTCAGTCGACCCTCCAGTGTTCTCGGGGTTGACCCTCCATCCAGCTGGTGCATTGTTGGGTAAAAGCTGCCCTGGGTGGGGCCCATCCACGAGTTCTGCTCATCATGGCTTTGGCTTTGTTGCAGGCCATGCAGCAGGGGGGCACCCCAAAGCGAAGGCAGAGAAGGCATCGCCTAAGAAGGCAGCATCGCCTAAGAAGGCAGCATCGCCCAAGAAGGTGCGGAGAGGACTTAATTTTTTACACAAGACCGCTTTGGCCCAGACTCCAGATACTCCAGTCCGCAAGAGTGCAGGCTAAACGGTGTTGCATGGCCCCAATTCCTTGGATAAATGGAGTAACATGCCAAGATGCACCAGACTTGTGTGCTTTACAGCAAGCAGGAAACAGAACAACCACCCCCCTGCATGCACCACTCCGCACCTGATTTCGGGCAAGGCATCCCCAAAGAAGGTGGCAAAGACGTCGCCCAAAAAGAGACCTGGTGGAGTTGAATTCGGACGAAGCCCCGGGGGGGCTGTGAGAACAAGGGATCCCCTCCAGCGCTCCAGTGACTGAGTCCAGTGCCCTCGCAAGAGAGTCCAAGGGGATGCTCTGCGGCCCAGTGCCGTCGTGGAGGGAAACCCCGATGTTTCGAGGATCGAGCAATGGGAATGCTCGATTGCACTGGGGGGGGGCATGGTCCTCTATTCACATGGGACATATCCTCTGGAACATGGGCAGCTGGAGGGAGGGTACCTAGAGTTTCGAGTCCCCACCGGAGATCATGTCCTTCTTCGACGCTTCGTTTCGAGTTCCCACCCGGAGCCCCAAAGTATGTGTGTGTCCGTGCATCGAGATGTCATGGAAGAGTGACCTGCGGCCTCAGCGGGGTCTCACATGGGGTAACATGTATGATAAGATATGATACCCTACAGTAGCGCTCCAGTCGTACCTCCTCAGAAGGTTTTTGGACCCTCCTGGCACCCACCCCAGTAAATGAAATGTCCCACCTTCGAAACGAAGGTACGACTGGAGCCCTAGGGACAATGTATGTTATGTAACTATTCCATGCATAGATGGTCTGGGGAATGTGAGTTTGGTCGTCCATGGGAAGCTGGTCGGGTTGGCTGCCTCTTGGTGTATCACCCCAAGGAAGCCGACGGCAGTCATGAAGCACGTGGAAGAGTTGAACAAGTTGAAGTCGAGCAAGCACCTGGGACCAGCTGACCAGCAAGTTTTGCTGTTTTTGCTCATCGGTGGTAGGTGGCCCAAGTAGATGATGATTTGCAATACAGGATGCCCGAAATACCCACTCTTGGGAATTTGGGCGACAATATTTGCCCCCATCACGACTCCAGGCTCAATCCCGGTCTACTTTTGGCAACCCTTCAGGTGTTCACAGCTGGGTATCCCCTGGAAATGCTGCCAGAAACGTTGAAAAAAAACCCTTGTCAACTCATCGATGGTTGGGCATAGGAGCTCCGTTGGATGTTGGGTTTCAGGAAGTGGGTGCCCATTCAATAGCGTCGATGTTGAAGGTAAAATTAATTGCATGCATCGCATGTGAGGTATTTAGATATTTAGCAATATTTAGTATAACGAGGACTTGCATTTGGTTTATAGGCGTTGCTCAGAAACTGCAGTGTGTTGCGTGTGAAGTACTTGGTTGGACCTGTCTATGAACAGTTGGTTAAGCTCATCACTGCTTTTGGCCAAGATCCTTTAGCAACTTGAGCAATCACATATTGTAATCGTCATCATGCAATCTTGTGACCTGGGAAGTATTTATCCCAGACACTCCATGGGACTGCCATATATGCCTACATTGACCCCTCTGGCACCACCCCAACTGATCGGCAGCCCGTCTGTTGATTTTTTCTGCCCGGAGATCAACGTCGGGGGAACCCCGCCATTGGACGTTACCATCCAAGGAAGAAGCAGGCTTATCTCAGCAAGCTCTCGGACGTGGCTTGGCAAGCTACGAGCGACGTGTCCACGGCAGATGAGGGACGGTGGTCGACGTGGAAGTTCTGGTTTTCGGAGTTCATTTGGCAGGTATTCTGGATACTGTAAGTCTTGAAGTGAGTGTTTAATTCTTTGGCGCATTCCAATAGAATAGAATCAGTGAAAGACCTTCCATCCCAGCTTTTTGACCACGTCTTCCGTCTCCCAGGGTGGCCCCCTTGGCAGATTCAAGATCAGCAAGATCAGCATGGTTTATGTTGGATTTTCTGGGATACTCATGGATTGCAGTGGTGGTGCTGTATGCATCACTGCTGCCACAAGCCCCTGCTACTTCTGGGATCCTCAATCAGATCAACTAAGACCCTTAACCAACTCACTCAGATCACTCAGCCCTACTCGTGCTTCGAGTTGGGTTGATCTGAAAGGCAGGATCCGCTTCGTCGCCCGGCACGGACGGGCGTGACGGGCCGGGGAGGTGGTATGGTATGTGTGTGATGCTGAAAACAGACCAGCTTCATCCAGCTTCCCAATGCTTCCCAGTATCTTTTTTTTGGGGTCTTTGAACGGATCTATCAAAAAAGACATGGACGTTTCATCCAGCTTGGAAATTTCCTGCAGGGGCCGAGATCGGTTCCCGTTCGCCGCTGAGGCCATGCACATGAAGGTGGCCGAGGCGCCGAGCCACTGCGACGTTGAGAAAATCACCGGGCACCAAGCACCTGAGCAACCGCTTTTATTTAAGCTTTACTAGAGTACTGTACTGTAGTCTACGGCATGCTCTATTTGCTTGTCTATCATCAGTATTTGCTTGTGAACGAGATAGGGCCCCCCACAAAAACGAGATACTTTTGTTTGATGACACTAAAGATCACTAAAGTAGTCCAAACGAGACAGTGTGATTTGCTACTAAAGTAGTCTGAACGAGATAATTACTGTGACATGACCTCCTACTTAAGTAGTCTAAACGAGATAGGGCCCCCACATAATAGATAGTGTATTTGAGTTTAGTACCAAATAAATGCCGCCGCACACCTGGACAATGGTTACAATGGTTGGTAGAGGAAAACAATCTTCCAGGGTCTCCAGGGGGCCATTCTCAGGGTCCATATGTCCATGTGACTGTGAGTTTTCGGGAGTGTAAATGATCATAAATTTATATCAATTGTGGTGAGGTGGGGGCCCCCTTTGTTCCCTGTAAGCAGGAGTGTGATCTTTGTATCTCATTCTTGGTTCCGGTTTTTGATTGTTTGTTTTTTTCCCCTTTTGACACCTTCTTTTCTTCGGCCACCGTTGAAGGTCCGATCCGGACGACCGAAGCCCGCCAGTCGGTGAACCGCACGGCGTAACCGCCCGTGCCGCACCGGGCGCCGCCGTGGGCGCGTGGCAAGCGCCCACCACGGGTCACGGCACGGCCGTGGAGTTCGTCCAGTTGTTCGTGGACCTTAATTCAGAAAGCCTGGTCCCCACCCTTAGTGCTAGGTTCATGGTTTTCTTGCACCCAAGCCCTTTGGTTTGCACCCAATGCCATCCGATTCGCCGCGACGGAGTCTGACGCTCTTGGTCCACCGGTCGGGGAGGTCCTTGCAGGGCGGATGGATCAGGTGATTGGATGCGGCGGAGGGTTCAGCCGCATCCGTCGTTCGAAGCCAACGGATTAGACTCGATTTGGCACTTGGCACGCCTGACCGAAGGTGATGCCTGCGCTGACCTACTTCCCACCCACTGAATGCCACTGGAGAATTCCCTAAGCAGATACGGACAGAGGACGAATCAAGGTAGCAGACTAGCAGATGATATAGTATTATTAATGTTTTGCTGGGTGCTTGTTTTATAAGATAATTTGCATGACTGGACATGTTTTAAAGCATATGTTATCAGTTGGCTTGGTTTTGACCATGTTGGACTCACCTTCCGAAGTGGACCGTCGTCATCACCGGTGCCACCGTGTGTCGCCGGTGCCAGGCATTGTCCTTGGCGGGCGCCGGCTGTTGAGTTCGGCCGAAGTGACCCGGGGAGCGAACCATCGGGCCGGGGCAGAGTTGTTGTGTGCAGCCTTGGGCTTCCTCTTCTTTCCTCTTGGACGTCTGTCAGATGATTTGGAGTTCGGCCTGGGCCTGTGGCGCCTCTTGGGACTGAACCCGAAAGCAGACCACCGAAAGAATGATCAACCATGACATACCAACCATGTCCAGTACATTCTGTGGGTCGAGTTTTCATGGAGTTTTCTTTTCATTCACTGTCCAAGAAGGCAATCTCCGGATGTTGGTGTGGTTCGAGCCCATGAAGATAGACTCTTCATCGACGGATTCAAGCTGCTTGCGAGCATTCGTGTAGGTTTGGACCCTCAAACGCCCCCCGCGTTTCGGGCGCATCGGGCTTCGCTCACTTGGAGCAGCGGCAGCGAGACACCGTCAAAGAGACGCCTGTGAGACGAAGTGTTTTTTCCCAGAACCTGGATGTTGGGCTTGCCTAGAGGGATGTTGTAGGGTAGTGCAGAGTATCAGGTACATTGTGCAAGTATGTGCATGTATCCGCCGTCCCCCCCGATGCATTGTTTCAAAGCTGTTACCTGGCGCAAGTAGCTGGCTTCTCCTGTGTATATGATCGTATATGTGATGATGTATTTGAACCTTGATTGACATGAAGAGGTTGTACACTCCCAATGCCTTACATATCCCTGCCAACAGTCTTCCACTCCTGCCCAGCCCAATTGGCTGTCAGCTCACATGCTTCAGATCAGCTTGAGCTCGCACACAGTTTGCTCGGTCCGGTATGCTGCTGTACGCACTCGATCTTCCGGTTCCACCAGCCATGCCGAAGCCATGCCGTGTCTTCGGGCCGACGCGACTTGGGGATTTTTCTCCGGCGCGAGCTTGGCGGACTGCGGCTGACTGGTGCGACGAAAGTAGGGGTATGGAGGGAAGAAACTCACCACCGAAAACTCCTTTGGATCCACCCTCATTCCTGCCGAGTCGCACCAATCAGTTCGGCTGGTAGGACTGAGGTCAGTTCTAACTGGTCACAATCGCTGGGGTTGTGATTGTGGCGCCGTATGCCTCGGCGCGTTCGCGGGACGGGCCCTGCCTGGCGGGCCCGGCCTCCTGTGGTGGCAGTAGTTCGATCATGCAAGATCACAGACATGCTGATGAGGAATGAGCTTCTGGTCAGGGTTGCCGAAATGAAGGCATTGTAAGTATTTGTAAGCCATGTATGCAGAGGATTGCATGTTCAAGAATAGCAACACCAGCCTAGTGCCTGTCACTGTGGACTTGGCCACGAGGAGGAACTAATTAGCGCTCAGACCGCTGCATTAAAGACACCATAGTTGTTAATTAGCAGTTGCTCTCAGACCGCCGAAGCCAAGAGACTTTGATACTTTGCCCAGCTGCACTGTTTCACCACTAACTGTGTATCGGCGCCCGGTCCTTTTGGCATCGCTTGGCCGGTCATCAAACTCTTTCAAGGTTTCTCAAACCGCCCAGGGCTGCATCAAGTTGCCCAGGGCAGGAAAAAGGAGTGCCTGCAGCAGAAACATAATGCGCGGGGTGGCTGTGAAGCTTCACTCATTGCACCAGAAACTCCACTCACGGATTGTTTTTCTTGAAACTTCACTCACTGATGTCAGAGACTTGCCAGGCCATGTCGAAGCCCCTTGGCCTCCCAGTCGCGTTGCTGCACGCAAAGCAAACACATGCAGTCTTGTGGCCGTAATGGGGGTATGTTTTGAGCACCACTGGCCAACCCAGTTCCACTGGGCATTGTATACGCCTAGTTACCTGTACCTAGTTCCACGGGGATGTTGCGGAGCCTGGCCGATTTCGAACACTCCTGGCCGGTGTCTTCCGAAGGTGTGACGAAGGCCTTCCACGGTTACGAAACACATGGGGTCGGGTGTGAAATGGGTGAAACCCACCACGAGGTCCAACGGTCCAACTTTCTCAGGGTGACCACCTCGAGGCAGACGCTAGAGGCGATGCTGTAGCCTTTTGATCCTTGGAGTCGCTTGAACTGTTTTCAAGCGACTCCAAGTCACCGCTCCAAGCGACTCCAAGGGTCCCAATTTGTGTTTTATCCCGGAGCTGTCGCTACTCTTGAAAGGAGGGCGTAAAACCCTGGCCCTCCCTAGCCCAGAGGGTTTGATCCTATTTGATCCTAGTGAATGGCTCAGTTAGTGGCTCAGTTGCTCGAATGGGGGTGCTCCTCCACTGACTCAACTCCGCCAATCCAAGATTTTCGCCAATCCGCATGCCTTCCACTCAGCAGGTTTGCTGGCACAAGCCAGGACGCGGCGGGACTGGAACAAGTAGAGAACAGCTTCAGCTGCCCCAGTACGGTCTCTCACCCAGTACGGACTTCTGTTGTACTCCGGACGGTCCAGTAGATCTTGTATTTGGATCAATTCCGTGGATGAACAGTGAACATGCTTCAAGAGTAGCAGATTTGAACACTCCATGCGGGGTGGACCGACCGTGGACCGACGGTTCTGCTTCACTCGCTGCGTTCGGCTTTCGCAGCAACGACCCCCTAAGGATTCTGGGAGGGCTTCAAGTGGCCTTGGACCAAGAGAACGAGAAGGTGGCAGGTGCCGCGCTTCACAGGTGTCGACGCAAGGAGCTTTCCGTGTTTTCAGAGGCAGAAAAAAATGCTCACCACAGAGATACCTGGGGCTGGACCGATCCGACTCGGCACGAGGAAGCTGGTCTATTCTGGGTCACTTAGGATTTTCTGTTGTGAGGAAGCTGGTTTGGTTGTGGTCACCGAGGTACCTGAGTGATGCCACACCAACATCAGACTGGACGGAGTCCCCATTCGCTCGCGACCAATCACAGAAGAACCCGAGCCTCTCAGCGGCGTCAGAAGAGCGGAGGTTTCTTGAAGTTCTATAGTCACGTTTTGGGCGTTGAGAGGATCCATGAATCCATGTCTTTTTTGAGATGAGCATCGGAACGCGTGACAGGGGAAGATGCGCTGCTCATGGTGTTTGGGCTGTGGTTAATGCAGCGTCACAGCGTGTTTCCAGCATGTGGTTTTCTAGTTTTTCTAGCCAACGTTTGGTTTCCCAGTGCAGGGTTTCCGTTGGCGCCTCCCATGAGAGACTGATTCAAAACTTAAACAGCCCCACCATATCAGGTAGTGGATCATTTGTCTCATGTTTGGGGCGATTGCAGCAGTTCTTTGTTGGCGCCGCTCGTGGTACGTTTATTAGTGCATGGCCAAAAGGGTTATCCCCTCAAGGTGGTGGTATCCCAAAATGGTGTCGTTTCTGATTGCGCTGGGGCGATCAGAATGGGTGTTCCGATCTCCCAGCTGGTGTTGTAAGGCTGCTGTTTCTGGAGATGCCATGTTGAGGTTGTTGTCCCCCAACGATCGTGTTCCATTCGATCGTCGTGGAAGCGCTTTTTCCAGGTCGTGACTGTTTCTTTTCTGAGGTGCCCGATTCTCTCCTCTTGCCTCAAGAGGTGTTTGTTTTATGGATGTTGGCCTCTACGGCTTCTAAGATTTTTGCACCTCCAGGCTTTAATATGTTTCCATTATACATCATGCTCCTGACTGCGACGCGGACATTGTTTTAGGCAGACAGAAAAGGACTGGGCCACCCCTGTCTGACATACTGGGCGCCCAGCCGTTCCTCGGATCTCGCGGACGGCGGACGCCGCCGCCTTTTCGGCACGGAGCCGTGGAGGTGCAGAAGCGACCAAGGAGGACTTGGAACGCAAGCTTCAGGACGGCCTGGACCTAACTGGGGATGAACGGGTGCCAGGTGCAGTGAGTGTCGTAGGATGGAGTATATCATCATAGATCATCAGTAGTCATCAGTTCTTTAATTTGCCCAACACTCATTGGGGCGCTCATGGCAATAGGTGACCGGATCAAAACTCAATCTTGTGTTGTTGTTGAAAACTTGAGCCGAGCCAACTAAAGCCAGACACACTGGAAAGACATGGAAAAATTGGAAAAACACAAAACATCCACAGTAAACACATATCTTGTGTGTTTATTGTTGCGCGCATGGCGCTTTATTGAGCTTTGGTGTTTGCCCAAAGCCCTGAACTCCCAAGTACCTGGCTCGGTGGGGCTGGGAACGACATGCGGTGACTTGAGGAGCGGGTTCTTCCCCCTGTTCTGTGGTGTTTTGATGATATGTACCGTCCATGCCATGTAATTTGGACATAAATCATCCTACTTGATGGTCTGTGTTGTGACAGGCCCTTCTTGATAGAATTGTCTCACTATCGTAGTGGGGTAATTATTCCCCAAAGTTGCCCGGAAATTGAGCACTCGACGTGGCAAGCCATCAGCACAACATCGCGGCTTCCGTTGTGTGCCAACAAGCGCTGGTTGAGTAGAGTTGGTCGCCCCCAAGGCCAAGGACTTGGTCAATACCCAAGCGAAGCGCGTATAGGTTCACAAACTTCCTTTTTTCTCGGTGGAACGGATGGATGGTGTGCTGGGAGGCTTTGCAGATCGAACCGGCTTGCTTTGAGACGGCTTTGTTCAATCCAATGGATCCACTTAAGGATTTTGCCGGTTTCCCTTTGCGACAGGATGCCATGCCCCAAAGCTGCTCGAAAACGTGCTATTGGAATCCAAGTGCTCATGTTTTGAACGCTTGGGCCCACCCACTTCTTCCAACTGAGAGAAAGCTGCCTGGACTGCGCAGCACCCGACCACCGGACCGACCGGAGCCACCAGACATGCGTCTCAGTCGACCAGGCGGCCGAGGAGGCCTTGAAAGGTGCCAAGAGCTTCACCGCGGAGAAGAGCGAGGCCTTGGAACAGGCTACACAGGCACCGAGCGTGACCTGGTGGGCGACAGTGCTGAGGTGGTTGAAGGGGGGGCAAGCGCGGTGAGGGTGCTGAGCCGGTTAGAGAGTAGGTGCAAGACGGGCTCTGAGACTCCCCACACTGATAAAGACTGATGGCCTTGGATTTCTTTGACGCGCTACAATTGGCTCTCAACAAGGGGGGAGCTCAGGGAGCTGACCTCATTTTCGCGTGAATATGTTTGTCCTTGCTGGCAACAACGCTAAAGCACAGCTGAGCCGTGCGTCCGTGCTTGTCAGAAGCTTCTTTCTCCGGAGGCCGTGGTGAAAGCAAAGGCTGCCTTAACACAAAGGACGAAGGAGCAGCAGCAAGGACAGGATGAACAACAGGGTTCCTGGACTTTGCTTGTACCACTGCTAGATCTCAATCCGCACAGTCTTCCCAGTCGCGGTTGTTGGTTTGACTGGGATTTTTCCAAGCACCAGGAGTCTAGTGCCTGCGTGTGTAACCGAACTTGGACAACTCCAAGGCACTCAGATGCCATGCCCTACATGTGGATTCCACCCAGCCGATTGAGGGGGGCTTTTCGCGTTTTTGGTCCCAAACCTGGGATGATCTTTGGTCCCAACCATGGACCATGGACGAGACTTGGATCTGCTTCGGAACCGGTGTTTTTCACCCGTTCCGGGGGACTTCGGCGATCACCTCGATCCGCTCCAAACCCCATTCTTTCCACATGGGCGATGGGTCATCGCCGACTCGGCTCGACAGACGGTTGGGTGGACAGGAGAGACTGAGCTGGGGAAAGTGGTGGCTGAGAAGGAGACATGGGAGAGTGCATTGTGGGAGAATGGATGAAAAGAAAGAGACTAAGGCGCCTTTGCAGCTGAGGTGGGATGTTTATTTTTGTTGCACTTGTTGTTGGACATTCGTTTGATTCCGCGAATTGCTTTTCGGAAGTTTGGTTGCCTGGTGGGACACGCCCTTTGGGGAAAAGACGTGTGTTAGGCGGTCAGCTATGCAGCTAATCAAAAAACGCTATATAAGTTTGTCCGGGAACCAGCAGGGAATGCAGGGAACCAGCAGGTGCCTTGTCGCCGTGGTATCCCACATTTACATTTGGGAGATGGTGCTGAGTGTTTGGAATATTTTGGAATGATCCAATTTTCATACTCATCCCAGACAAAAAGTCAGAACAGCTCCATGGCAGCTCAGGCAAGGTTATAGAGCTCATTTTGGGAGAGAGCCGCAGTGTGCGAAACGGTGTTTGTGAAGTCACGGGCTCCTTCCAGGGCAACCAAGGATATAAAAAGCAAAAGACGACCACGAATCATCTGTACTTTCAACATGACATCGCCACCCTCCTATTCCTACTGGGGCGCAGCCAGTTGACCATGCAGCATGGTGAAGTAGGTGATCTTGTAGATGCCCCGTTAGACACCCCTTTTTCATTGGCTTCGATGCCGATCCACTCCGCGAGGATCTGTTGGAAGTCTCCAAGAAAGAGAGCTTTGAGGCTTCGCACGGTTAGCCACCTGACGGTCAGTTCGATCATCCCGGCTGCCACCGCCCATCCCGTCATTCCAGCTCGATTTTGGTCCTTGGACCGACTGAAGTTGGAACGGAACGAACTGGGGTCACCTGAAGAACTCGGGTCACCTGAAGAGCCATTACAGTCTGACTGATTCTTCGTGAATGGAGATGAAGAACCTGGTACAGCGGCCCCCCTGTTGGGTGCCGCCACCCTGAGGGTGACATCGAAGAATTGTCCAACGTTCATGTGCTCGTTTGATTCTCATCATCCTCATCCTCCTGCTCCGCCTCCCCTTTTTTCGCGTGTCTAAAGCGTCCTATGACATCGCGTGCTGAAGCGACCCCCTCCCGCCGCAATCGCAGTTTTGCATCGTTTTGCGGGGTTGACGTCCAGGGGAAGTACCCGCACCCCATCGCACCCACCGCAACCGCTTGCCCCGGATGTTGCAGACGGTGACCCTTCAAGGTGTGGAACGAAAGTGTTCCTGTTGCCTGTGAGGGCTCAGCCGCCCTGCCTTGAAACCCAACTATGCATCACTTGGCACTCCGAACACAGCGTGCGGAAGGATTCCATCCGTGCTACACGTTCCGAAACCAGAGGTGCGAAGAACCTCCCACGCCATCGTCCCCTCTTCCCGTCACAGCGGGTCTCCCACCGCTGGAGGCCTTGAAGCTGGGGAGCTTGAGTGGAGACAAAGAGGTGAAGGCAGCTTTCAAGAAGCTGGAGCCTGGGGGCCCGTGGCCGGCGAACGTCCTGGTGGTGGCAGGCGGAGAGATGGTGGCAGGAGGGAGGTTGGCCCTCAAAAGTGCCACCCAATCAGATGCACACCCACCTGCACACAGTATTCATGACTCCAACTGGAAACAAACGTGGTTGTCACCTGGCTGGATGATTGGCTTTGGTGACTATGGTTCCCAAATATGTTCATCAATCGCCAATCCTCAATCGTTCATGCAAAAAAACAGGCGTAAACATTGGGATGTGACATATCGGGATGCATAAGATCCTTGCACGCCTAACAGCAAATGCCAACTACTGTATATAAGTCTTGCGCTCCCGTTTTTGATTCGCTTGCTTCCTCAAAGCAACTAGGGTCATTCCCCAGCTGGATTTTACAGAAACATTGGAACATCATGCAAGTGTTTTCTTTTCAATTTTAGCATTGCACCATTAGTTCTTGCAGCTACTGGCACCACTTGAGCTGATGTGCTGGAACCACGCCCGTGATTTCCGAATTCCTGGATTGGAGATTCGGGGCAGCAATGTTGATAGATTTCGCACAATTCTGCAGTTTTAATCAAAACAACTGAGCCACATGGTGCCACTTGGTTACCAAAAATGGTCCAGAGCAAGACCATGGTAACAATGGTCCTGGACTCCCAGAACATATTGAACTTCAATTATATAACGTGTTTAAGACAGTCAACATCCTATCCTGCACATTCCTGCACCACCTGAAATACATTGAAATACCGAATGTTCCAACATCAAAGTTCCTAGCTCTTCGCCTTCTGGTCGTTCTGTTCGCTCTGCGCGCTCCTCCTGTCCCCCAGTTATGGATTGCCAAGGCCTTCGCTGAAGCTCCTAGTGATGGACCAAAGCCTACGCAATGCCATCCCCGGTGTGCTCACCCGCCCGCCCAGCGAGCGCGGGGTGTTTGATGGCACGGTGCGCCGGGAGCAGCGGTCAGCTGTGGGAGATGGAGGGCTGAGCTGAGAACAAAGGGGGATTGAGACGTGTTGCTCAAACTGTTGTTTTTCGAGGGATTTTGTTGATGATGTTTGAGCTTTCAAGGCAGCCCAAAAGCAAGCAAGCAAGGAAGCGTACGGTACATGCAAGCACACTGGCTGCCCAATAGATCGCGTTGCGCCAGAAATCCGCAAAGTTGAGCTGTGTCAGTGTACCCCAAGGATCTGTACCCTCAAACACCGACCTAGAGCCTAATGTTTTTGAGTTGAAGGTGCAGACCACTGCTATGGAAGGCTAGATGCCTGCTATGGAGGGTCTTGAGTGCAGTTTTCATCAAGAACTTTGATACGAGCTTTGATAAAGACACAGTGTTCCCCACTGGAACTGGAACTCCCCCCCTGGTATAGAGAAAAACATACAAAACACACAACTGTGCAAATGTGACTGATGTATTGCATCGCACGGGCATCGGAACTGGAAGTGGATTTGGAACACCCTACCCATCCCCCCAAAAGGGAACGAAAGGAAATCACTAGGAATCTCTGAGGTGGTTTGTATTGCGAAGGCCGCTTCGATATGTCTTCTTGTTGTGACATATTGTTGATACAGTTTCTTTTTTTTCTGGGGGGGGGAGTTTCAACACAACGGACCAGCTTCTTCACCGCCGACACCATGACACCACCGTCACGTGCGACTCGGTGTGCGAGCACGGCCTTACCGAGTTGGGCTAGGTTCTGGATGAATTGGAAAAGAACTTTGAGCCGAAGATCTCGGAGCTCTTGGGCAGCAAAAAGATCTCGGAGCTCCCTGGCTCGTCCCGATAGGAGAAGACCAGATGATTCACCTGAAAGGTTGGGGCCAAAAACATGTGCTTTTGCAACCCAAATCTCCAATCTTTGGGGGTTGGGTTTGCTCCGAGAAAACTTTGCCCTCAAATAGGATCAACGGACTGGTTAGGGGTTTTGTTGAAATTGTTTAATCCAGGAATGTGGGATTTTGGATCATTTTGGTTCTTTGGAAGAACCGGAATCCTGTGAATCCTGCCAGCTCTTGGCTTTGGCAATCAGCTGATTCGAGCATTTTCCTGCCAGAGGGCCCCATGAAAAGAAGCGCTGAGATGCTGATATACTTGGGTGGCCACATGTCATGCACGGTGTGGGCTGAGCACGGTGTGGGCTCTACCCACTCAGGGTGGGGAATGGCTAAAGGCACAGATTTGGCCCATCTCTTCCTCCAGACTGGGCCCATCTCCATCAGTTGAGGGTGGGCCCATGTCCTGATTGAAAAAGGAGCCTTCCCACCCAAGCACTCCAATAGGAAAACTGGGGACCCTGCTGGACCACCGATCGAGATTTGTTCTTTTTTTCGGCACCACTCGAGGAGGGGTACCAGGGTGTTTGTAGGATCAACGAGACTCCTGAAGGCGTGCAGCTTTTCCTGGATCCACATCACACCATAAACAGAAGAAATAACAAAACGCAGCGAACGAGACCAGCGATTAGGGGTCCGGATTTTGGCCCTGGCAGCCATAGGCCAACATTGACCCTGAAATCCTGAAACCATCCTAATCTTTGCCAACCTCAATCCCTTGTACCTTCTCAGGAGGTGATGTGTTCGGCACTCTTATCCAATCATACCTTCTGAGAAGGTACGACTGGATTTGTAGGGAATGGTGCTTGGGAAGGGCGGCACGTCCCTCCGTGCCTCCCCTGGCCTCGGAGTCTGAGGCTGAGCACCGCCATCCAGGCGGCACAACCCGGTGCCGCGCAGCGGCAGGAGGTGGTGGACGGAGCCCAGCAGGACGATGGCAGAGCACCGGACCTGGTGGAGACACAAGGAAGAGTGGATGACCATGATATACATATTAATATTAATGAAATAATATGTATATATATATATACATATATCTGTGCGTGTGTGTGCATGTATATCTATTTTAGAATGGATATATAACCTTTACACACCCTGGAACTCACATGCAAGTGGACCATGTTCCGAACACCAAACAGGGGCGTGTCCAGTTCCATGTTAGTTGCTCCAGGGGAACTCCCCTGTGTTTTTGGGCCGAAGGGATGTTTTTCGCACTTGGAACAGCCGAATCTTCCCCCCCACACCACCCCCCAACCGGACTCGCTCTGTATGTGGGTGGAGTTTGGAAGGGGCACTGGGTCGTAGCCCATTGGTGACGGAAGGCGGATCGACAGCTCTTGGCGTGGATCCAAAATCGCCAGGACCTCTCCCAAGCGGATGAGGCTCAAGCACAGGCGCGTCACACAGAGCTCAGTCCAATCACCTCCGCCCAAAGAAATTTGAAGATACACCTCCGCAGGGTCCACAAGGGGTGGTCAATGGACATCCCCTAACCTCTAAGGGGCGAGGGGCGACACCCGAAAAATTTTTCTAAATTCAAGGCACTGGTTGTCCGGAGGTTGGATGAATCTCTTGTGGATTACCCTCACTCCTCACCCAATTGAAACGGTTGTTTGATTTGAGTTTTTTGTTTTTTTGCTGAGCCACGGGCATCAGCCACCCGCCACAATTGGACGCCTCCGGACCCAGGCCACGAAAGACATGTGCGCCGCCAAGGAGGCTGGAGCTTGGTGACCGGTTAGCTGAGCTGAGGTTTGATCCCCAAAAAAACCATCAGATGAATGACGAATCTTGGTCTTGACCCATTCTTCAGAAGTGAACCCCTCCTCTCCAGTTGGTGGGGAGTGTTCTCTCAGGGTCAGACTGTTCCACGTTTTTCAGGTGAGCGAACTTGAAGTTGGAAGGGCTCCAAAGAATTGAACACGTGGACTGATCTATAGTGGTTTCAGAGGCTCGATGGCACAGACCCCAATGTCGGTGGTGAACATATGGACCCCCATCTAGGACATCGATTGGGGTGCCCCCATGCCATCGAGCCTAGTCGGACCACATCCCGCCGACCTCGATTCGACGCTCTCCCTCGGTCCAAGGCCCAAAAGGAGGCGACGCAGGGTGTGAGCCAGGCGAAGGAAGCGGTGGCAGTGCCCCGGACCGGACCGGGGAAGGGCGCGTTCGCACCGAACGCGGTGCGAAGTGCGGTGCGGAGTGCAGAGTGGGTCTGGAAGCGATCGGCCTTGGGTAGGTTTTACTTCGTCTTTGGAGCGAGGTAATGGCTGTGTTTATTCTGCGGAACTGGTGATACCTGGCTCCGCCTGTGACATCCTGTGATCCATTGGGTTGCAGGGCGCTCTTAGTGCAAGTCACCTCAGGGGAGCTTTTGTTTTTTGGGTTCCTGGTTGGGCTGCTGGTAAGGCCTCGGAGAGGTATATGAAGCTTCTAGAACTAGAACACTTTGCCGCTGATTCTGCCGTGGCCATCCTGAGGCTTTAAGGTTGCCCCACCACTTCAAGGTAGGCGCCAGAAGCATACAATTCAAGAGGATTCAATCTGCGTGTCTACGTATGTTGGACCTCTTTCTTTTGCAGAAGGCTCGCAACTTGAAGACTCCGAAGACCATCTGAAGTCTGAGCTGACGTCAGACTTCAGACCTGGATTTTGACCGTCCAAACTCCGTCCAACATGTTGGTCCTTCGCCATGGTTTCGCCCGTTTCGCCCACATGATTGCGCATGCATCGAACGGGGCCACTCAGGCCGACCGGCCCCCGACGTCCGCGCGGGGACGTTTCGCCCAAAACGAGGCCTACAAGACGGAATACAAGTCCGCCACGAAGACCCGGGACGAAAAACAGGTCGGCCCAGGTGGTTGTGGCGGGTTGACCATGGCGGGTGGGCCGCCCATGGTGGGCGGCCCGAGTCAGTGGGTCGGTTGGGAGATGACTGCTCCGGTCGACTGGGGCTGTCCAATTGAAACCGGTTTGTCCTCCTCCAAATGGTTTGGAGATGGTCTCTGGGTGTTTTGGACTTCCTGATGCATCTGATGCTGCAGATGACTTCCCTGAGCTGGCGGGTTAGGAGGCCAGCTGGATTTCAGTCACTTTCAGTCTAAAGGCTACACGATAAGTTGGCCTGTTGGTGTGTGCTATGTGGGAGCTGGGGCGCGAGCCGCGCCCCGCCCTTCTAATTACTGATGGCCGACGCAAAGGTTCTTCGGGGGGGCCTAGGAGGTTAAAGATCCAATATGCCACTCGGATTTTCCGCCAGAGTCTGAGCCCAAGATACTGTAAATCTGTAAATCTTTGCCTTTTGGAAGATGGATGGACTTCGTCTTGGGTCCCATTTCATGAGGAGGTCTTGGAATTCAATGCGTCTTCAGGTCATGCATCTTTGGACTGTCTGACATCCCGACGGCCGGCGACCTACCCGCAAATGTTCCGTCCCAGGCCGAGCTGCAAGCCTTTGTGGATGGAAGTTTGGCGACCTTTCAGGAGGGCACAGGGGGACCCTGTGCTGCATCGCTGCATGGATTTCTGGTGGAAAAAGGTATACGACCTGAGACGCGGATCGTATGGATGGGTGGATTGGATATTTTGAATAGGGAGACTTTGTGGCCCTGGCTGGGTAGACTGGATGTGCCAAACTTTCAGGGATCGGGACACCTGGGAGGTCCCTCAATCTTCCGTCACCGAAAGGGGCGATGCACGGGCTCGGAGGGTTGCTGCTTCGAGAGGTATTCTGCTGGTGCTTATCCTTCGCCGGGGCGTAAAAGGAACGGCTCCTTGCAAGGAACTTCTGAATGCTCCTGCGTTTAATGTGGCCCTGGCCTGTTTCGGCAGGACCTCTGATAACAATTAGTTAATTATATAGACTCTTATTGATCTTATTATATCTTATTGAAATTTGGATAGGACAGCTGGTTTTCACAGAAACGTGGTCTTGAGTCTTGCAACGTTCCTTTGCTGAAGTTGAGTGAACTACGAGTTGGGTCTACCTCCATTCACTGCAACAGTCTGTCAATAATGATGTATATAATCTGTATACATATAATTTGCTTGAATTAAAATATCATTTGAGTTTAGACAGGCCTTCATATAGTATATAGCCATAATCATCCTGCATAGACCCTCTCGGAGCCTGGAAAACCTACTGCCAAGGAATATCGATCATGAACATCCATGGACATTCAATTGCTTCAAGAACCCGTCATTCGGTTTCAGAGCACTTCGATGCTCTACGGAAGGAATGGGACACCTGCCTGAAATGGACCACCGTTTGCGGTTTGCGGATGCTTGCCCTCTGAGGTTCCCAGTGGCCCTTTAAGGCCCAGAAAAAAAATATCCACCTCAGCTGTCAGCCCCAAACAGCAGGAACTGAAGGTGCGTTGCAAGAAGCGAAAGGCGGGGTACCGTTTCACGGCGCGTTGCGTTGCAGATCAGATGACAGATCCGTTTTTTGGACGGTCAGATGAGCGATGCTTGGTGCAGCGACCACACTTGCGGGGTAGGTCCCAGGCTTTTTGCCCAATGGACCCGACCCGTTCGGTGAAGGTTTGGTTCGGGTCGCCCCCGTGCGGAACCTGCAGGGTCATTGGACCCTCCAGTTTGGAGGGTCCAATGATTCTTACTAGTAGGGTGGATTCGTTCTTCGTGTGACTTCTCTCAAGTCGTTTGCAACGTCCCGGTAGACACTCCACGGTAAAAGGCCCTTTGCTATTGATTGGGTTACCATGATGATTATACCCAAATGACCCTAGCACAGCACGAGTTTTCGATCTCAAGGTGGCAACGTGGCCATTGCAGGGTCGTATACTTGAAGAGCTTCTCCCTGTGCTTGCAGCTAGATTCTGCCCGCAAAATTAGTTAGCAGTTGTTGGGTGTAAAATGGATATCAAAACTGCTGTTCGGGACGCTGTATGAGGAAAAACATGCCGGCAAATGTTCCCGTCCTTGTGATCACGTACGAGTGCAGGCAGTGGAAGAGACCGAGGCCACTGAGGAGAAAAGACGAGTCGATTTCTTCGCCAACGCGATGGATTCGGGTACCGTTTCACTTTCTTCGCGTTGAAGGAGGCAACGTGCGTTTTTTTTGCGTCACAGGGGTGTGATTGGCACAGTCACAGTTTCCAGGCCATCCATGTACATGGAATAGTTACATACATTTACCATCATTTACCCCATGTAAGACTGCAATGTAGGTAACTATCTCACACATGGATATACATGGATGGTCTGGGGTTGGATGATCTCCATTCTTGTCCCAGTGAAGCCGATAATGCACGAGATGTTACATGAGGCAGTCGATTGCCTCCGCTGCCGTGGGTTGGGGATCAGCAACTCAGCTATTTGGCTTGCTGTTTTGGTCGTGCTTGTTGATTGTGCTGCTGTTATTGTTGTTGTTGTGGTGGTGGTGGTGGTGGATGGTGGTGGTGGTCTTATTCGTTGTCATTGTTTCTTCGCCATGTTCGTCGCCGTGTCTTTTTTCTCCGTCTCCTTCATGGGGTTTTCCAGATGATGGATGTGTGTGGTCCAGATTCTTGGGAGTAAGCTGAGCAAGCTTGAAACCGGGCCCCCAGCAGCAACAGACATCTCATTCACCACCTGGAAGATGCGACTTGCGACTGGAAGATGCGACTTGTCATTTTTCCCGCGTGGACTTGGATTTCCTCCTGATCCCTCCAGGAGAAGGCCACTGAAACAGCGTCCCAACGTGAAGTGGCAGCCTAAAAGAGGTCCTTGTGCCGATTTCAGAGCCTCAGTGGACATGAAGAGTGGTCTCTTGAGTGGTGATCCATTTAGCCAGAGGACTTACTGTAGGAGCTCTTTTTTGTTGAATCTTTCTCATTGAATTGGCGTGGAGGCCTTGGCCGCGTGATAGGGCGGTCAGATGTGGGAGGTGTCGGTGTCCAGATGTGGGAGGCCAATTCATGATGTTGAGCATCATGGCCTGCAGTTTTATGCAAGACCAAGGCATGTGGGAATGGGCCAAGTAGACAGCTTTGCCAAGTTGACACCAGACGGGAATTCCAGGGCTGCGCTGGGTATGTTTCAAATTCACGAACCTTCATGTCAGCGATGATGACAATGGCATTTAATAAGGGCGTTGCATTCATATGTTGGCATGCTCCAAACCCTGGCGAACGATAGGGGACTCAAAAAACGATACCCTTTAACGAGGTTCCAAAACAGTGGGACTCACTATGACGATGCAACAGCCGCACGTAATGAATTTTGACCGTATATATACTTCATAATCATATATTTCCCAACACTTGCAGACTTACAATCACCCAAGTTGATGCCGATCCGAGCTCTCCATTGTCTCACAGTCTGTGAGCCAGAAAACCAACCAGGCTCTTGACCGAAGGGTTGCACATGCGAAAAGACCTGGCCCAGATCCCTGTAGCCGATCAGCGTCCAGCCTTTCAGCCTTCTACTGGCTTGACAGATGTGCAGTGAGGGTCCCTGCGTGGTGATTCATGGGGGAAGAGAGGCGCAGCAGACGACATGTTTGCAGGAAAAAGGAGGGTGAAACTGGCAATCGGACGGCTGCGCTGCAGTTCTTGACTTTGAAGAAAGAAAGAAAGAAAGAAAGAAAGACAGACAGACAGACAGAAAGAAAGAAAGAAAGAAAGACAGAAAGAAAGAAAGAACGAACGAAAGAAAGAAAGAAAGACAGAAAGAAAGAAAAACAGAGAGAAAGAGAGCGAGAGGGAGCTGCGAGGAAGGTTTGCTCATGCGCTGGGTGTCCAACAAGGCTAGTTTTGGGTCTTTTTGCCAGTTTTGCCACCGAGACATCGGGTTCGCTCCGCAAGCACCGATCTTGGGACAATTCCAGTGGACATGTTCTCCTCTTCCCCTTCCCACCCACCGAACTGGCTTGCGGAAGATGGTCGTTCAGTTCCCTGAACCCCTCAGCAGTCGAAAAAGACACGGCCGCGAAGCACCGGTCCAAGCGTTTCGCTCCACCGCTGCCACTCCAAGCGAAGCTCCAAAGACTTGACCGCTGGAACGGGTGCGGCGGGGGGCGGACGGGGCGGATGCGGAGTGAGCCTCATGACCGAGGCGGGAGATGGGTGAGAGGTGGGTGGGGAAGCCCTGTAGGTGCTCGTGGGGCACCATAGAACTCATAGAATGGGCTTCCAACGGTTTCTAAGTTATCCCGCCCCCAAAAAAAAGACACATGACCTCATCCCAACCAGACAATTTGTGGGCAGTAGTGGGCAGTATAGTTGTAGAGTCTTGTAGAGATTCATGTTGTTGCCTTCCAAGACTATTCACAGAAATCCTTAGTACCCTTAGTAAAGCAATGGCTGTTCAGTGAAAAGCTATCAAACAAAACAGTCCAAGGCTCCAAGCTGGGAGCGGAGGAGGGCTGGCGTTTCCTCGCGACCGAGTCGCGAGGCTGCCCGGCATGGCCTGGCGAAGCTTCGGCTATGAGGCGAGTCCGTCACGCTGCGCCCAAGACTTCCCAGCTGTTGAAGGAAGGAACTCCCGCATTCTCGACCTAGAGGGAAGATTGATTGTGTTTGGTGGGTCCAGTATGGTCCAGTGGCTGGATTTCAGAGGGCTCCAGGGCAGGGTGGGAGCCGATGCCACTGTCCAGCCAGTTGCCCTACCTAGTTCCGAGTACCTTCGAGCATAGTTCAGGGCTCAGAAGGTGTGGCTTCCAAGGTGCCCCCGACGGGGCTCACTCCGTGTACGACAACAGCACTCCCGCGGACGCGGAAACCGATACTGGTTGAAGATGATTCGCGATTCAACATGAATACTATTATCTGCATGATTCCATCATCAATTTCATTGAGCCGAGCAGCGATGATTTCGATGGTGATTCTCTTTGCCGGCCTTGAAGCCAGCAGGGTGACATCGTTGTAATGGCCACCAGATGGACTGACTATATACCCAATACTAAGAAGCTTTCATGGACAGGCCTTTGATGATTCTACTATGTCACCATCCATTCAGATATGCTGGATTTGAATGATCGCGATCATTCCCCACCAAAAAATAGCTCCAAGCACCCCAAACGGAGCCCATGTGGCTGAAGAAGCTGGAATTTTCACCCAGGTCTCCTCGTCACCCCCAGCGGCGTCTCCGCTTTGGCCGTGACACACTGGATCCAGGTCACCCCCATGGCGGCGGCGCGAAGGCAGCGAGGGCCGAAGAACCAGCGGCGCATGTGGATGGAGCCGATACACTGATGTTCGCACATCGGATGGATGTGGGCACTACCTGTTGGTAGAGGAAAGTGGGCTTCCAACAAAACCATCCACATCCACTGCCATGGAAGGTGAGTCAGAGTAGTCTTCACCTCACAAGTGCTGGCACTGGACCTGTTGTCGAGCTTGCCAAGCCTACAACTTACAGTAGTTGGACCATGATATAGATCTTCATGATCTTCAAAATCCTGTCAGACCTGGACATGACATGGCCCAGCTCTGCTCAGGGACACGTCCTTTCCTTGCTTCAACAGCCCAGAGCCGTCGCGTCCCACGTCCCTCGCCACGTCCCGGACGGAACGCCCTCAGGTCGCCCCGCGTGGTTTGGAAGCCCAGGATGAACGGCCCGGACGCCGGAGGACGCGAGGGCGGAGGAAGGAACATTCAGTTTCATTCTCTCACACCTAGGTGGAGGGGGGGAGTGAACTGGGTGGAGCGTAGAGGATCCTGGTGTTTCATCCGTTGGAAGGGCAGATTGGGATGTTTCGTGATGCCATGGCAGCCATGGCATCACAAATCCAAGGACTGGCATCTGTCTGCAGCACCACCGACTGGAGGGTCCAGTGGACCCTCCAGTCGGTTGTCCCTGGTGCAGAAACAACATGAAACACATTGAAACAAGCGACATGGAAGGGTCCCCGATCTATCAAGACACATCAAGACCAGACTTGTCACAGACACATTTCGAAGACCCGAGTCGAGACAGTTTGCACCACTTGTCAAACCACCAATTAGACACCGTCAAAGACCATGGTCCAGAGGGGGTTTCAGCGGTGGGTGGTTCTGAAGCGAGGTGCCCAAGCGCTCGCTTCAGTGGGCCTCGCCATGGCCCAAGGTGCGCGCGCCCAGCCCTCCCCAAGAGCTCCAAGCACCTATAGGCACGGTGGCAGGGTATGGCAGGGTGGCCACGCGTTCGTGGATCAAAAGGTCAATTGAGAGAAACGTATAGAAACGTAGTAATTGTAAATGAACAACTGATAGTGATACAGAGATGAGAGATGAATGAGAGAGAGAGAGAGAGAGAGAGCGCGTGGAGAAAATTTTGATCTGATTTGTACTCGTAGCGAAGGGCCCCTTTCCAGCCTGCTATACATAACGCAACACTACATGTTACATCATTTATTTGCGGGGTTTTGCGGCGCATGGAGCAGAGTTTCCGAACTGCAGCGTCATCGAACGAGGACTTCCTGTGGCCCTGCTTGGAGTATCAAGCGGATTCAAGCGGTACCTTCTCGGGAGCTAACATATACTGTATGTGATTGATTGTGATTGTACATATACCCGAAGAAGACCAAAGGATCTCAGATGTTCGCGGGACTGCTCAACATGTCGAGAACGGCCTCAGATCACTCAGATCCCGCGTTCCCCGGTCCCCTTTTGCCTTGCGATCTCCAACAGGTCAGAGCTTCGATGACATGATCGAGGAGATCCGACGGCTCCGAGCGAACGTTTGGCCGCGAGGCGCGACCTGAGCGGCGCAGACACGGAGCCAACGAGGGCGACCTGTGACGCCCTCCATAGAATAGAGGTCTGGGACGCCCCACTGTGAAAAGTAGAGGAACTTCCTGAACTCGCGGCAACCGGAAGACCATTCGTTAAAGTGGCTTGGACTTCGAGGGGGTACTGAAGACTACCTGAACGACTGTTCATAGTCTCTTCCCTTCTTTGAGGATGAGAGCTTTTCCTTGAGCTTTACCTTAGTTACCGAAGTGAAAACGTCATAGTTTGACCACTCGACGTCACAGGTCACGGACACCTGCAAGAGGGCGCAACTGCTCAAACACCCTTGAGAACCAGGAGACCGAACCTTTTTCATCCTTTTTCTGGTGTGGTCTGGGGTGGCTAGATTTTGGGGTCCGGGTCAATCATCATATGGGACTACCCCATCTCCCACTCCAACCATGTGTATACCAGACATGACCTTTTTCCTTGGTCTGACCAGGTCAATCCCCTCCAAAACATCTTTACCTTTGACCCAGTTCCGCCAATCCAAGCCTTTCTGCTCCGCGCGGTCCGTTCCGGCGGCCGAGGCTTGCACCCGGAAGCGCTGCAAGAGTCGACGGAGGTGGCCGCGGGGCGACGGAGGTGGTGCGATGGAGGGAAGTGTGATGAGATGGACAGTGTGTCCCACTCCTGCTTCTAGTCCGCTGTTTAACTGCGTAGCAATGCACATTGAGAAATACATGACTGACTTAGTTGATACTTTTGGGTTTTGACACATGTCTTCACCTGGTTCCACGCAGACTGCCATGCCCGAAGCGTTTCGTTTTGGTGGATCTACCGTGATCATCTCTCACCACAGGAAAATCCACCATCTTCGATCTGGGTGTTTGGCAGACGAACTGTGTGACGTACCTATGTTGCTGCAGTCTCTTGTAACATGTCAGCCGCTTGGCCGTGGGGACACCTGTTGGGACGCCGCTGGGCCATCCACAGTTGTGCTACCACCCATGTGTTGCCGCTTCGGCAAAGGTGTTGAACCGCTTTGTGTGAAGAAGTGGATCGTCACGGTTGGACCACTGATCTGCCAGGGTGTTTTCTCGATGCCTACCGCCCAGGCCTAGACTTGATGGACTTAGTTAGGCATCAACTCCTAGACTTCGAGACCAGCCGTTATCAAATTATCGGTGTTGCTGGAAACCTGAGCCCTATGACCTTCAACAAACACGGAAGCCTACAATTGTAGACATATTATTTATATAATCCCCATCCATCAATCCCGGACAACGTCCCTTTCTGTAGAGGAGAAGTTTGTTTTGCAAGAAATCATTTTGACTGGTGTTGTATATAAAGAGCCAGAGTGCACACCTCTCTCACCACCTGACCACCTGGACCTGGACACCGCGCACAAACCACTGAAATTTCATGAAAAATCTCAAAATTCGCCGCTCGAAGCGGTAGGACTTGGTAGCACTATGTAGACTCTAGACTTGTTGATCAGAGTAGGAAAATACCTCCCCCCATTTGGATTGCAAATTGGTCTCCATGATCATGTCCAATCCCGCCCGTCGCGATTCCACGTCTTCGCTGGTTGAAAGCTCGGCAGGAGCTTCGCTTGAGCCCCTCCAACCCCGGAACGGAGGGCGACTCGGACAGCCTCAAGATTGGGCATGCCGTGATGCGAGACCATTGGAGGGAAAGTAGTGGTCAATGACTGACGATCCAGTTTCCAGACAGGTTGTCCAACCTGAACTCGATGATTTGGCATGAAACCCTTCCAGATCCTTTCAGTTTGTGATTCTTTTATGGTATAGATTCTGTTACTATTATATAGGTAATGACTATCTGACAATTTCTCCATGAACCACCAATTGAGTCTCCTTCGGGTCGGGGTGCCCACGCCCCGGGCCGCCCACGCCCGCTGCTCCCGACTCCGTGCGCTGAAGGCCCTGAACTCTCCAGCCGGTGGTTGTCACCCTCGCCGTCCCGTGCTTCTCGTGCCTCCCGGGCCTCGAGAGGCACTCCCACACCAGGCAGTTCGCATCGGCAGAGCGCCGATGCGCGGGATGCGGCTGAACCGGTGGCGAAGGGGGAGGCGAAAAAGGCACAGAAACACCTTCTTGGCAAGGGTATTGAAAGCAATCCGACCAAAAGTGTTTTACATTTCGTTCCTTTTCGTCTTGGGTGGATCATCTACTATTTCTTCACACGGTTTCACAGCGCTGCGGCCTTTGTGCAGTAATGTCCGGTCAAGGTGTCGAGCCAAGCACGCTGGAGCACAGTGGTCTTCGGTGGGGCAGGCATGCTTGAATTGTGGAAGCTGGAGTGTCAGTGTGGGTGAAATAAATGCTTGCCTGGATCTACCCCCATCTTTGGGAGCCCCATGATGATCATTCGCTACTAGAGGGCTCCCTGGATCTACCCGCAAGTCTTTGTGTCATGCCTTGTATACCATAGGAATCCATATTAATATTTAATATGTCTCACCATTGCCGTGGCAACACCACATCGCCACATCGCCAGGGCAACACCACGGACCAGGGCGACACCCAGCGGCTTGGCGGTCGAGGGCTGATGGTTGAAAAACTAGATCGAGGCTTCGCTTTTTTGGGTGAGGCGCGCCTGGCTTTCCTTTTTGCTTGAGCATGTTTAGCCATCTCTTTGGCAAGTGACCGACCTGGAACGGTCGAGGCGTAGAGGAGGCTTTGGGGTGGGCATCATGTCAGTGGATGCATCAGAGCTGCCGAGTGAAAGCATCAATCCTTCATATGGCCCAGCGGAGGCGAACGCCTGCCAGCCTAGAAGCCTGCATCATGCGATAGGGCCCTGAGCGAGAGGTCGCCATGAAGTCATTGGCCAACTGCACCCTCGCATCCACTAAGGAATCCTTTCTGAACCCCACACAGCTGCGAAAAAGGAACAACCCCCCAAAACTGTCCGGGAAGACTTAGGAGATAGCTGGGAGATTGCTGGGTTTTCGGGGGGTTCTCAGATGCAAACTCATGCAAGTTTCACAACCCCCTACGGAGCCTCTAGACCCAATATCTTCTACATGTCCACCTGTGTCCACCTCCGTTTTCGCTTCCGGCACGGCCCGATGGCCCCAAGGCGACCGACGCCTCAAGCGGCCTCCGCCCTGGTCGCCTCTGCGGCCCACGCGACGCGGCCGCGGTAGCGCCTGGGGTGGTGAGTGGACACACCTGATTCGTTGGAAAAGAGGAGAGGGCTCATAGCCCAGCTGGGGGAGCCCACTCAGCAGTCATGTAGAATCTTCAAGAACATCGACCTCCCAACAGCGCGAAAAAGAAACCGGAACGCTGACCACGTGGTGGGTCACTGGTGTAATTTCATTGGGAAAAGAAATTGGGGGTCCCCCACCACACCCCATTAAGGGGTGGGGGATTGAAAAGATTGAAACGGTTGTAACCATCCGAATGTTTTTGTTTCCTGATTTTAGTCAAGACCATAAGACTTCTACGTATATCTAAGGCCAATTCTGACCCATATATGATTTATGAAGTTTAAACACAACAAATCCATCGGTGTCTCAGCCCAAACGAGGCTCTGGGAGGAGCGCCAAGTGCGTCGCCCGGGGAGCCCAGTGGGTCGCGATGTGTCTTACACACCGAGCGACCGAGGCTTGGAAGCGCAGGCCCGCCATGGCCCACCCCGCCTGGCCCTGCGATCTAAATATGTATGTGTTTATATATACCAGGACCATCCAAGGGGTGTCCAATGAACTACCCCACACTACCTATAGGCTTCCATTGGGCACTCCTTGAAGGTCCTGGTATGTGTTTATATATATATATATAATACCCACAACCTTGTCAAATTATTCCAGGGTATACCGTACCCCCTCACAATAATTTTTGCAAAATAAATTTGGATTATTATTCCAACTTGGGGTAGGGTATAGCTGATGTATCGGTGCTCTGGAAATAATTTGAATGTGTACAAGAATCAGGCTCGATACTGATGTGCTGGGTACATCTAAATAAATAGGCCCCCCTACCTCAAATTAATTGTTGAAAGCAACAGAGAGAATGATGGAAACTATTTGATCAGTGCTGTGAAGTGTTGCAACCTGCAAAATAATTTCTGCAGCCGCGGGATTCAAGACTTGCATTTTGCACATCCCGTACTCCTGCCATGACAGAGAAGGAACCGCCAGGTGTGCCACCACCAAAGCATTGTCATGTGGCCAGATGCAACTTGGTCAAACAAGTTGCCAGAATTCAAAAGATTCTAAAAGCCAATCCAAGTAGCGTCACTTAATTTCATGAAAAGCACGACTCATAACATTTTTGAGGTGATGGAAAGTTGCTTCCAATGACCTTTGTGGAAAAGCACCAGCTGTGGGTGGCTCGGTGCGCAACTTGCCGGCACCAAAACTTAGGACGGAGTTAGTGACAGAGTTACTATGACTGGATCATACTGGATCATCGTGGTTGAATCAAACAATCAAGGATTCGGAGAGCACAAGTTCCACAGGGCATCGGCGAGCCAGCCATCATGTGACAATCTTGCAACTTGGAAAATCTTGGAAAGATTTGGCAGACACAGACTAGAGAACCTACATGCTGGGATGGGAGAGAGTTTGGCTTGTGCTTGTAGTTGATGGAAGTCTGTTTGTTTGTAAAAATCTGCCGGCGTGACCAAGTCATAATGGAACGTGGCACAAGTCAACATGCTTGTCTGTCACAGCGCGGGAGCTTCAAAAGCACAATGATGATCATACAGAGGTGTCTTGGAAGGCAATTAGCTTGCCAATGTTTGCAGCCAAAGAATCCAGAACAGGATGTTTCTTTGGCATTGGAGTTTGTTGCTCAAGCCCGCCATTTGTTTTCTCTATTTTTTCTGCGAACTTGCGATTGGGGCCCATGCCGCTCTCAACCTTGCGCGCTTTGCTTGGTGCGAACAGGGCTGTGGCAAATGAGGAAAGAAAGGATCCTGTGTCAGCCGCCAACCTGACACTTACAATCAACATTGGTTGTCATGACCAGCGCGAGAACCAGGGGACGTTTCAAATCAACAATGCTGGAATGAATGTCACAAACACTGCGCCTGCTCGTGTTGTTGGGAGAGAGAATCAAAATCCCATTTACACAGATGGCTTGAGTGTCCATATGGAAAGCTTGCACCCAGGTTTGGAAGCATTACTCCAACATTTGGGAATTGTTCCAAAAGCTGGCCAGAATACTCAGGGTGGCTTGTCTCAGGCTGAGGGTGGCGACGGCGGAGTGCGATCAGGTTGTGATCGCAAACGCTCACGGGATCGCGAGGATGATGAGCAAACCTTGCTACTTGGCGAAACATCTCCCACGCCGCGACCTGCGTTTCAGCGGCTTCGCAGAATCTCCACTGAAGCATTGGCAGCTCTGGATTCACCTGGGGAGAGCCGAGCATCCTGAGTAGGAATTGGATGGAATTGGTGTGGTGCAGTCAACCTGCAGCAAGGATAGGGGGTAGCTTTGTTGCTCTTTGGTTCACTGCGCCACGCCGTGCGATCAAATGATACCAGCTGGCAGTACAGGCCAGTTGACGCGCAAGAGTGCGTAGTATGCCGTAGCCGTAGTTCTCAGTCCTGTCCATACCTCGTGGATCCTCGTAGTTCTTTTTCGTTCTTTTTCGTTTGTGCCGTATTTCTTGTTGTATTTTCTATTATGTTCTCATCTCACAGACTGGCGGGCGAGCAAAAAACGGACAGATAAGATCAGATACTGTAAGATACTGTAAGCATTTCCCCAAAGATCAAATATGATCAAATTATTGTAATT
>CAXAMN010000891.1:861462-911459 GCA_963970005.1 Durusdinium trenchii
AGCAGACTCAGGCCAAGGAGATTCCAGCGGGAGTTCAGTAGACAGTGCAACTGTATATATAGATCTTTTACATCACTTGTATACAAATAGAGAATATATGAGAATATAGGGATATAAAATTTATTTTGCACAGTGGGCAGTAGATTAGGAACCTTGAAATAATAAAGCTGTGAACTGGCAAAAGCGTGTGCTAGGACAAGAAACCTCGGCTTTTTGAAGTGCTTGCCCAGCAGAAGGAGATCCAAGCATATCCAAGCTGTAGTGTGTGACTTCCATTCTCCTTGACAGAAAGCATGGACTGGGAAATAAAGGCGTTGTTTGATAATATATCATAAAGTAACATATGCTGATTGAAATTATTTTGTGAAGTAGACAGTCGACCGGGAAGCATGAAATAATAAAGCAATGAAATAGAGAGTGTGCATTAGGACAGGTGCCTTACCTCTAGTCCCTTCACTTTATAATAACAGGCCACCATGCCCGCCACCAGGATGCCAGTGGCTTTGAAAAAGCTGTGGCTGATTGGAAGAAGGAGAAAGCCGAGAAAGAGGCCATCGATGGCCAGCCTGTTAATGTTACTCTGTGTATTTATGTAATGAAAACAATTATTTAGCGCAGTGGGCAGTAGATTAGGAACCTTGAAATAATAAAGCTGTGAACCAAAGAGTGCGCGCTAGGACAAAGAGAAATTGATTGACAAGACCACGAAGCAGGAGAAGAAATCATCCATAGTGATTTGGTATTGCTTGCGAACATTTCCTTCCAATGGTGTGTGTGTTGCATATACAACATTAGAAAACAGACAAATATTTTGCATAGTGGGTGGTGGACAAGGACCATGTAAATAATATAGCTGCTATATAGCTGTGACACAGAGAGTGTGCGCTAGGACACGAATCCTGTCGATGACATCGCCACAGAGAAGGACCAGATTCATTCTGGAGTTGTGTGTCTTTTTGTGGCTGTGAGTGTCATGGGCCTATTGAGATCTTAGCTTTCATTTATGATTCTCTTAGCTTTCTTCCTTCTTGTGACAGGAGCGGGTAAAGGCTGAGGGCAACGCAATCCCTGATTGTTTGAGAACACTGTGCGACGATGTGGGTTTGCGAGAAGCAGTCCGTTTGCCACACGTTGTGCCTGGGACCATCAGAGATTGGACAGGGATTTCAATACAAGCTACTGTTTCATCCTTGCTCCAGTCTGCTAATTTAACATGGCTGCAGGTATACAGTGACTCTACAGGGATGTCAGACCTGGAGGCAAGCCAAACTTTGTATCTCATGCCCTGGCCTGAACAGACCTTTAGCTAGAATTTGGCAAAGGTTGATCAATGTTGACCATGTCAAAGAGAGAAAAGCTTGTACAAGTTTAGTACACATCCACAGCCAAGGAAACTCTATTGGAGGAACTTTCTACAGGAAATGGCCGCCTTGCACATGTTTTTCAGGAAGAATTCCCCTGAGGCCAGCGTGACATGAACAGCTCTGTGAGAGAGAGATGCTGCATATGAATGAATGTAACATGGGTTCCATGTCAGAAGCAATGGAGATGTTGATGGCCATGGTGACCTCTCGTCATTGTGTGTTCCTTTGTCATTTGGCTAGAGCATCCAGAAAACATCAGACTTGGGTTGGCCACTTGCTTTGACCGGTTGACCGTTGCCATGCTTCGTGTATCTCTTGGCTTGGCTTTTTTAGCCTATGTCTCTGCGGTACGCAAGGACCAAAACAGACTGAGTTTTTGCATTGTTCAATGCATTGTTCATGTTGCTGTTACTTTGAACTCCTGGAAGCCTGGGAAGGAGGATGTGAGTTCCACGCTTGATGAGAAGGACTGGTTCATAGCTGATGATCACGAGGATGAACTTGTGGACTACATGCGTGCTTGGCAAGGGGTGAGAAATCTACACCTAATTGATCTCTTTGGTCATTCCCAAAGGCTGACTGCGGCCTGGCAGAGAAAGGGCTACAATGCAATGCCCTATGACATCCTCTTGGGCGGCAGGTCTGATGACTTGTGTGGAAAGCGAGGGTATTTACGCCTCACACGTGTCTTGGCAGCTCTTTCATTTTGGTCGATTTTGGCACTGAAACATGATCAACATTGTTTGCCGGTGCATCAACGCAGACGTAATCTAAACTGATCTAAGGCCTTGCTTTGTCCTTGCTACCATACGGAGCAATTATTGGAGGACCACCCTGTTCGCTCTTCATCTTTCTGTGTCTCAGTTGAACAACTTATGCAAATCCTCATAATATTCAATATTTATTTACCGGGATGGCCGGTAAGAAGGAAGTGCTGAAATAATAGTCCTTGAAATTGGAATTGGGTAAAAACCCATGACAACTTCCACGCAGCTCTTAATATCACAGGATGCACTCTGCGCCAGTACCTCCCAAATAATATTGCTGAGGTCTAGCAGTGTACACCGGCGACACGAGCTGGGACCGCTTGGTGACACCGCCAACAAGAAAGTGCGTATGAGCAACCTTATCGTGCAAAACATTTGCACGTTGTGTCGCCTGCTGTTTCGAATGGGAAGGCAATTTTATCTTGTTCTTGAGCAGCCAAGCTCTTCAGTTCTATGGAGACTTGATTGGGTTCTGACACTGGGGGCGATTCTGGCTTGCACAAAAATCACCACCTGGTCACGTGGCTGAAATTATATCAAAATTTTGTGATTGGGGATTGCTGCATGCTGTGTTCTTACTGGCTGCTACAATGTTCAACTCCAATCTACTCATTGTTTCTCTCAGGATGGCATTCTTTGGCCACAACTTGTTGAAGCCCTCGCATCTCTTTGGCAACTTGCCCAACTTGAACAAAATGGGCAGAAAGATGCGTGCCCAGGACAGACTCAAATTCAAGAAGAGATTGGACCCTCAGCTCTTATGAAGGTTCTGTTTGACTCTTAGTTTTCTTGACTAGTCTTTTCTGGCTTCATGAACCACCTGAGGAAAAGCGTCAGAGGCGTCGTGTGAAGGCCCTTTCCTACTACAAGCTTGACTACAAAGGGCGTGTATGTGGCGGGAAGGATTTGGGGCAGACAGCTGACTACACTCCCCGATTTGCTTATCATTTGTGCCTGCTTTGGGAGGCGGCATTTTTGGATAACCAATGATGCCTTTTGTGCCATGCCCAATTGTTTCAACAGGCAACCAAGCAATGCCGTTTCAATGCAACGTGTAAAGTTACAGTTGTACAATGACTTTGTGATTTGTAATTTGATTCGATGGTATGCTCACGAGTATCACAAGAACCCATTGAGCAGCAGCAAGTAGCAGCAGCGCTCCCAGTACTTTCCTTGTTTGACCCTCTGAGGGTATAAGAGGAGTCATGGAATTTTCGTGGATTGTCTGGGTGTCGCGTGGGAACAAAAAGAGCAAAGTCCTTTTATTGTTTCTTTTTGTTGTCAATCGAAATGTGCTCAGCAAGTTCATGCATGTTTACCCTCTGGCAGAGAGCAGGATTTCCCTATTCTTGCAGGCTACAGCTCGGGAATTCATAGATCTGCCGGACAAGGAAAAGATGTCTTATGTATCTCAGGCAGGCTTTGATCCAGCAGAGTGTTTCTATGAATGTGACTTATATATTATATAATCTACTGCCTTTGCAAGGTTATGTGCAGATTCAGATATGTGCAATCCATATCATGTTGAAGTTATTTTTCCAAGCTCCGGCAGTTGCAGGACTATTGGCGGCAGTTGAAGACTATTGGACAGCTGTCCAACGTGTTGGCTTATGTCGCCCGTCAAGGGGGCTGTGTGGGTGAAGGCCTTTGTGAAGAAGACGAGGTTTCTTGGCTGTCCTCACCTCTCTATCCATGATTCATTTGTCATTGTCATTGCGCACAGGATTAAACATGATACAATGTTGTGAACATTGGTATGCCCAGGCTGACCAAATAGAATTCTTGCAGGACTTTGAGCGCAACCTCCTCAATGGTTGGGAGAAGGTAGAATACGCATACGGCCACTGAGCAAAATTGTTTTAGTAGTAGCACATACAGCTAACTCTTGCAAAATAATATATATATATATAATATTATATATAAACAGCATACTTCCTTACCTTTCATTTTTGCAGGGCGCCGGAAGCTACTCAGGACAGAGATCTGGCTTTGCTCATTTTATCCACGCTGCTGTTGACCTAGCAAAGATGTTCTATGGCGATGTTTGGCCAAGACATGTCTTGTTCACAGACTACCAGGTGATTGACAGGCTGTTTTTGTGGAGCGCACAGGGAGAGCCAGAGACAGTTGTAGTTCTACTGCGCCCCAGTTGCACTAGTCCAAAGTATTGTTTCAGATGTACCCAACCCCTGCAGATCTGTCTAAATAATTTCTTTAGTAGAGATTATGTTCTGAACGCTGTGCCAGAATTTATGATGATGCGACCAGGCACGATGACGAGCACCAGTGCGTCATGATCGTGAATAAGAACCAAGCTGTAGCAATCCTGTATGATGAGCTCCTACCATCAACGAGCATCATGGATTCAGCAAAGTCTTCATGCTATGCGCTCGAAGATCACTTTTCATTCTCCAGCAAGAAGGCTATACAATTACGTCCACGAGTATTCCAGCTTCCTTCTCAAGAGGATCAGTGGTCTTGTGGACACCGTGTGATCTTGACCCTCCACCATGTCTTCATGAGCCAATACCAAGCATCTTAGCAAGGATGCATTCACAGTGTTGTTTTGTATTTTTGTGAGTTTCATTTAGAATGGGCTAAGCCAAATAGATAGCACTGTAAACCACATCAAACCACACTCAGGACAAGAGCGTGCGCTTGCAAGACATTAAATTCCAGCCGGAGGTGTTCTCCGATGTGGCTGTGTGGGCGCTTTGTGACGGTGGTGTGAGTGGACTATCACAGCCGCAATCAAAGGGTGCCAAGGTGGAACCCCCTCCGCTTCCGCCTCCTGCAGAGCCTCCTGCACAGCCTCCTGCAAAGCCTCCTGCACAGCCTCCTGCACAGCCTGTGCCATGTCCGGAAGCAAAGCCTGCTGTACCGTTGCCTCCTGCACGGACCAAGGCAGAATCTACCGTGACAGCAGTTGCAGCGGCTCCTCAGTCACAAGCAAAGATCCAGAAGGATGAGGAACCTGATGATGAAGATCAAATGCTTGTGTCAGTAGACATGCTGCAACGTGCTTCCCAGTTGGTGGATGATAGACAGGCTATCAAGGAAACTCTGGACAGGGAACGACGCGCCAAAAGAGTGCTCAAGAAGAGTGGCCTTGACTTCAACGAGACATTCCAGAAAGCCCATCGTGGAAAGGAGTGGTGCTCACACAAGGGGCATTGGAAGACTTTCCTTGATGCAATCATGGGTGAGAAGGAAATTGATTGCTCAATTTGTCAGGCTCTCGTCCAGAAGTACAACATCGACCGACTGAGTGAAGATTTGGTGCTGACCCCCCCAAAGAAGAAGACAAAGCAGAAGGTTCAAGACGATCAGAACACTGCAAATCCTCAGCAACCTGAAGGTACACTGGAGAGTCCACCCAAGAAGAGGGCTAGAGCTGGAAGACCAAAAAGAGATCAAGGCCCAGCCTTTGACCTTATCCAGTACCTCGAGGAAAAAAAGGCCCGGGATGTACAGGTTTCTTGAGTATGCAGAGGCAGTGGAACGGCTCCCAAAAGACAAGCAGAGCAAGGAAGAAGCTATTGCACGAGAGATGGCCAAGAAACCGGTCCAGTGTATGGGATGTGGGGTCTACTTTCATTTGCCATATTTGACAAACAATCTGGCTTTGTCATTTGGACATATATCAAAATGTACACTTTTCTATGCGTTTCAATGCGTGTGTCTTTGTCTCATTTCATTTTGTTCTTTTACGCAAGCAGTTTCAGGAAATCTCACGAGAATTCCAGGGTGCACATGAGATACTTGGAGAGCAATCCTACTGGCGCTGATGAACCCGCAGCTACTGTGTGTCGGGGTGTAAACCTGACAGAGACGCCTGGAAGGTTGACTCCTTTTGGTCAGAGGATTGAGATTGTGGAGAAATGGTTTGTCCACAACTGCATTATGCTTACTTCCTCTGGCCTAGACCCAGTGAATATTGTTTCTTGGCCAAGCTAAAATTATATTTTAAAGGGTGCCAGGACCCAAGCACTAGTGAAATAATTTGTTTGTGGGTAGAGTAGATGTGTGAAATGGATTTGCATGGATAGGTTAATTTTTATTGCAAAGGTCGTGTCCTGTTTGAGTACCGTCAAAATATTTTTTAAGGAGAAAGATGCGGCTGGTCACTTGTGGTTGCGGCACTCATCTTGCAAAGAGACGCCAACTTCCATGAAATGCCCACCATGCCAATTGTGCACCAGGTTGGCAAACAGCTCAAAGTGCCTAGATGATTGAAGATTCATGAAGATTCTGTTTTTTTCAGTGGGTTTTCTCTATATTTGTTATGTTTTATTTGATTTGGCGATTCTTTTCTGCCAGCTTGTTTGCTCTATAATATAGTGGCCTGCTTTGCATATGTTTATATTTTTTGTTTCTTAGACTTGTCCAAGGTTGACGCAGATGGTGGCAGTGTGGGCAGAGAGAATTTCATGGGTGGAGCTTACCCACTTTGCCCTGCGGTCAGACTCACAGTCTCAACAACAACTTGCATTGTGGATGGCCGACCAGTTTCCAGACACTTGCACAGGGAGAGAACTAGGCACACTTCAGTACATTGAGCTCGTCAAGACTGTGCGGTCCGTTTTCTGCTCTTTGCCTCGCAAAACAATGGGACACAGCTTGGATGCCTTCATGGAACGCATGGTCAACTATTTGACCCCAGGCATCGTTCTTGGTGTTCCCCCTGAAGTTCGACAGCGTGCGGCTTCTTTTGTGGAGGCCATCTCAACAGGCAGAATGAGTTCAATGGAGGCAAGAATGACTGTCACTTGACAATGTTTACCGGATTTTTCCAGGTATTTTGTAATTTTGTATCTTCATGTATTTTGTAAACTCCTTTGCTTTCAGTACATGATGTGGTTATTGCCGCTATTGGCCGCTATTGATTGCCTGTCATTTTTTGCAAGGAGCTCATATCGAAGGGAGCAATGAGAGCAGACCAGCTAACACGTCTTCTAGTACCAAGTCTTCTTGAAAAAGCAGGAAAGATATCCCGTGGATGCACATCCCGACCTGGCACTGGAGGAGCTCATCTTTGTCCTCATGGCTTGCAGGACGGATATCAAATTTATTTCTTATGTTATTGTTGGTCGGTTTCCAGTCAAATATTTTTGCGATGACCCAAATAGAAAATATGTACATGGAATGATTTTGAGAAAGACAGACACGAAGACACTCAAAGTATTTATTTTTGATGTATTGAAACATAGCATGACCACTTAAATAATTTTGGGTGAGGAGCTGGGATTCAGCCTGGGTCAGAACTTGAAGAATGCCGCCCTGTTGAAAGCGTTTGGCATCCCACGCTCGGCTGTCCAGGATCAGGCCAGTCCATTCCAAAGTTTAGGAAGTATTAAAACCATAACTAACCAGGCCTGTTGTTTTGTTTGTTGAATTCCGTGAATTTGTCTTCCCTGGTTTTTTCTTTGTTTTCTGTCCAGGTTAGTCTGATAAATCCTGGATTACCAGAGTTCTTCCTAGCAAGTGGCGAGCAGCTTGTGCGCTCTGCATCTGCAGCCATCTCTTGCCTGAATGCCGAGGGCAACTCAAACTACATGGTTGTGGTTGATGAAGTAGCTCTGGCCAAGAGCTGTGACCTGATCTATGGCTTGCTCCCTGACCCACGTGAACCCATGGTTGTTGGTGGAGCATGGCCGGATCATGCCTTCACAAAGCCAGAGGATGGAACCTTGAAAGAAGAGTTTCTGGCAGATGTGACGTCATGTGTGGTTCTCAAGTCGTTGACAAAGAGGTCAGATTGCTTTTGCATCCAGATGCGGCCACGAAAGCATAGCACAAAGGCAGAGGCAGAGCTCAGATACATGGGTGAGGTCATTGCAAGTTGCACCTTGCCTGTCCAAGTCATTTTTACACACTGTGATGCTGTGAGGGGCACTTGATGGAATGTGCAACTGTGCACCATACTGTCTGTAATATATCATTGTGTTTCCAAGGCATCGAAGCAAACCATGGAGCACCACCGATTTCCATGTCGATGGACAACCACCGCTCATATTCGATGATCAATCGTTGTTTGCTGGGTATCTTGCCGCAATCGGAGATGCAAGATGCACCATTTTGGAAGACATTTGGCTGGAATTGATTACTAATATATTTTCTATTGTTTTATGGTTTCGCTGCACTTTGTGCGTGTGTTGATGAGCAAGACATTGAGCACAACTGACTTGTTTTAAGGGACTGCACACAGGGGGACAAGCTGAGCATACCCATGTTTCCTTTCCGAGTGCCTTGGCAAACTGGCGAACAACGACAGTGAAAGATAGTAAAGATTTTAAAGTAAGTATTTGTTTAAAATATATACAGTCATATACAGTCGTAGTATTGTTTCTTGCTGGACAGGTGTTGCTATGGAAAGGGCAACAACCCTTCTATGGAGTCAACGATCCTAAACATGTGGCGAAGGCTGTGGCCCGTGCTGTGCGAAGTGGATCCAGGGTAGCCAAGTTCTTCAACTTCCACATCTCGCTTTCATGCTTAAAGCACAACGGCTGCCCCAACCAGTACATTGTCGGGAAAGATATGCAGAGTGACAAAGCAGCCAGTGGCATGATGAACCCGAAGTATGTGGCAGAGCCGTTGGGACGATTTGGGCCTCAACCTCTTCATGTTTCTTGGCAGTTCTTTTACAAATTTTGAATGCATAGCATGTCACCATATGTCACCAGTCCTCCCAGAATCTAGATCATCCTAGATCCCTCTCTAGCTATCTCTAGCTTCTTCTGAGGCTTTGGCAAAGCATCACACATGGAACATGGCTGGCTTCAAAGTGCTTCTGTCCAAGGGAGCTGGCAGAGAACTGCATGGTTGGGTACTACCTCACTTTGCTGTTGATCTATGACGCTCACAGCCAAGCCGGAAACGATTGGCCAAAGTATTTTGTACCCAAGCCCACTGCGCTCAATGTGCTGCTTCTCTCATGCAGTTTGAGACTTTTTGTGTATAGTTTCTATTATTTTCTAGCGTCAGCCAATGTCAGCCACATGTTTTTTTTCTCTTGACTTCATGCAAGGTCCATGTGTGCTCACTTGGCTCTTCGCCTGGCCTCGTTTCCATCGGGTATGGTCTTCGAACCAATGTATTCGATGGAAGACGCCATCGAATCGTTTTTCGGACAGATGAAAACGATCAAGAAGGAAACAGGCACCACTACAGTGGCGACAGGGATCCAGGCAATCCAACTGCTGCACAATCGCCAACAACGCCAGCCCAAAAAAGTTCCTTGATTGTTAGTCTTTTTGTTCCACTGTATTGTGTCTATACCCTGGGGATCCCTGGTGAGTGAACAATTATTGTATTGGTTCCCAAGCCCCCGCCACCCCTGCAATAATTTAGTGTTTAGATTGGACATTTGTTTTATTGATAAATTGTTTGCTTTCCAGATATTATGCCAGTGCTGGTGTTTGACCGACCTACCCCTGAATTAATTTGTTTGAGAAACTTCAATTGTTGTTTTCCCGGGGGTTTCCTAGCACTACTATTTAATCATATTTAAAGATCTTTATAAACAACCAATGGTTATCTTATTCAGATGGTACACCAGTCCCCCCGTACCCCTTAAATAATTGTGTATTCAGCTGATTGTATTCTTTATATGTGGGGAGTCCATCCAATTTAGATGGTAGTCCCCACCCCCCCTACCCCCAAAATAATTTGGTGATCCTGGTAGTCGGATGATTTCCGAAAGGGAAATATATTTATTTTAGAGGTGCTCCAGGCCTGATCAGGTGTGAAATAATTTGAGGGATGCCTTGATCTGAGGATGTGTCGACCAGAGTCCTGGATAATCCTGTGGAGATGGCTGCTGTAAGCAAAGACGCTCTGAAATTGGCATGTCAATTGGCAAGTGTGTGCAAGGTTGGCACAACAGCATCCTCTATTCAATCCTCTTTGGAGAATTGGTTTTCTGAGATTGGAAAAGACATGCTGTTTGGCCCAGACGTGGATTTTGGCATGGGTGGAGATGCAGAGAGCGACAGTGAAGACGAGCAGGAGGAGGCAACCACAGATGTTGCCAAAGAGGAAGCCTCCAACCTTTTGCAGGCTGCAGGGTGCACCGAGAAAGGACTTTTGATCACAGACGAGCACAAGAAAATGCAGTCTGATACCACCTACCTTGGAGAACCGGAAAAGCCAGAGAATGAAGAGAATGCAAGCTCAGATGAGGAGTCAGAGATTGAAGAGCACAAGCCATCCAATTGGCCTGTGGCCTATGGAGAGATTCGCACGCTTCAGCACATTTTGGAGAATGCAGATATGCTTGAATTCAAACCTGAGCAGGATGATCATGAAGCGCGAGCACTACTACGACTCCGAGCACTCACCAAACCTATCCAAAGCTTCGTGGCATATGTCCGGGTCAATGAACACATTCTGACCAGGGCCAGTGTGTTGGGAATGAAGAGGAAGAAAAACCAACACAACATCTACATGCACGAGCTTGCAAAGGCTCGAGCAGCCTTCACCTGCTCCAGTATGAGGCAGTCGCGGCACAACTTGTGGACTTCCTTTTCCCAGAGAGTGTGTCAGGACATCCATGAGCTCTCACTGGCAGTGAAGTCTGAAAAGGCAGCAGAAAGCGCATTGGTTCCTACACGGTTCCAGCCACCTGTTGCAGATGAGAAGTCAGATTCCAAAGACAGGCTGTATCAGCTTTTGGTTGTCCGTCCATTGTCGACTGGCAGCAAGACATGTGGAGGATTGCGCTTCGCCACTCCAATTGGTGTGTGGCGTGCCGGGAAGGGAAAGAAAAAGACAAATGGCCAAGGCCAAAAGATCTTTATGCATGGTTTGTCAGCGCACCTTGTCTCAATGGTCCATGTGCAGTTGCTTCAACCTTTTGGTGATGTGGATGGCAAATCTCTCACTGTGGTTGCAACGTAGCTTGGCAAATTTGTACGCATTGCGCATTTGTTCTGATTTGGTTTTGTAATTGCGTTTGCAGTAATTTTTTCATCTTTTTTTATTTGCAAACAAAGAATATTCAGGTCTGCCTCTCCTGTCATGATGCTCGATTCGAAGGATGGTTCGATCCTATATGAAGTGTCCAGAAAAGACTTTGTGGTTTCCACAACCAGGAATCATGTGGCTCTGGCTCTGATCCAATAGATTATTACTGTATTTTTTTACACTTTTTATATTTGTTTTATTGTTTTTTTCGGGGTGGCTCTGTTCGCGCTGTTGCGCTGTTTGTTTTGCACTCCTATTATCAAGCGCTGGCAGGCCAAGTTTGAGATTGGAGAAGCTGCAGTGCAGGCATTCCATCAAGCATGCAAGGCAGGCACAGCATTCTCAGCAAAAGCTCAGCCGTGCAGTCAAGTCTCCTACTTGTCTGAAGCCGACCTCAAGCCAACCACAGTTGCAGGGCGGGCAAACATCACACGCTATGCCAGAGCAATGCTGGATGACTTTCAGGTCCTGCATTTCAAGATCCTGGACAGCGAGAAGCATGTCAAAGTCCGCAGCCCGAGCGGAAAAAGCGAACGCGTGGCTTGGGAAGAGTTGCTCACCCGCCTACCGGGCTACTATGTTTCACGTTTCGACAAGAAGAACCTGACTCCTGACCAGAAGAATACTCCGTACCTTGTCTATTCTTAGCTCAAAGCCAATTTCCATTTTTTTGTATTTTTCAATTTTTTTCAATCTGAATCAGTTGTCTCTCACTGTATTCCAGGATTGGGAAGTTGGTTCTCTTGGACCTTCAAGCAGCGTCTCCTCGTGCGACTGACTGCCCCTCCAAATTTATGAAATGGTTGGGCCAGCTAAACTACTTGGCTCCCAAAGCCATTTCTGTCAAGGTCCCGAAATAGTACGGGATATTTTCATTGGCATCAAGAATGGTCACAAGTATCATGAATGTAGGATGATGTAGGATGACTTAGTGAATGACTTAGATGGAGTCACTGTGCAGCGTTGCGGCAATTGCAGTTTAAGACTTTGTTTCCTGTTCCATGGACGCTTTTGGGTTGGCGTCTGACAAAGTTTGACCTCAGCTGTAGCGTACCCACACGTGATTGCTCCGATTGCGAGAGAAAAAGGGCTGATATTATTTTGCTGCTTGAGAGAAGCTGACATACTCATGAAATAAATCTGGAATTCAACATTCTCAAGCAAAAATCTCACAGAGATACCCCTACCCACCTCTTTTTTCAAATAATAAAAATATATATGCAATATTATTTTGCTGCAGCCTCCCCCCACCTAAAATAATTTGTACATTAATTACACGAGGTAGTCACAATAATACTCTTATTATTTTGGTAGGTCTACCACGGTACCCCTCCCCTAAGGGAGAGGGTATTATATATATATATATAGATGAGTGTTTATCTATCTAGCACTCCACCTACCCCCTGGCCCTGGCTGGGTAGACACCTTTCATGACAGGTCTATTTCCCGAAGCAGGCTCATGACATCTTATCACACGCCCAGGTATTCTTTGGTTCATCGGGCGGAGGACCCCTCCACTGCTTGGACAAGTGGTTCTCTCAATGGGATCAGCAAGAACAAAGTCAAACTCTGATAAAGTCACAACATTATTATCCCGAATACACAAAACAAACACATAAATGTCTAACCATAATTTTCTTTGCCTAGGCCTATACTGAGTAAATATATAAGGATTTGAGATGAATTTTCCTGGGAGATCAGTGGAGGTCACCATCTGTTTGAGTGATCAATCTGGGTCATCCAACACCAGTGCCAGGTTGCCTGCAGGAATGGCACAGCCTTTCCGCTTCGGGCGCCAGTGCCGTGCATCGGGCCTACGCTAGCGGCTCGGGTGAAAGGAATTGATTGGGCCGATGATGTGGGATTACACTTGTCATTCTAGCGATTTCTGGGGCTCCCAGGGTCTTTTCAACGGAATCCCTGGGAGCCTTGAGCCCCAAGGCCCTTGGGGTAGAACTGTAGAACTTTTACTACGGAGCCTATACGCAGTAGATCGAAAAAAACCACATATGGATACGTCAGCCCTTCACATACTCCCTCCGGTCGCGCTCCGCGGAGCGGAGCACCGACCACCAGCTTCCAGCACCGCTGTGGCCATTTCTGGATCAGCCGAAGACGGTCGCCCAGCGTGAACCCGGTTACGCCGCCATGGGCACCGGTGCTTCAGTGGCCAAGGTGGCGGAAGGTCTGCCGGAAGCCCCGCCTTTAGAGCGCGAGGAGTACGTCAAGGAACACCACAAGCGGCTCGACCGCAAGGTGGTGAGCCTTTCACATGAGATCATGTGAGACAGAGGCAAAACTATCGTCATATTTAGGTTTAAGTGGGATGTTTGTGCAGATGGTGGGCTTGGTACAAATCGTTTTGACATGTTTTGAGGCAAGCTCATATAGCCTTTCGGGCTTCCCAACTTGCACTGTGGAAGAGTTGGGCAGAGATGCCGGCCGCGACCGTTTCACGAAATGCGTCCAAATGCCGGGGTTGGAACATGTCTTTGCAAAGTCCTGTGCAGCAGTATCAAGAAGGCAAATTGGACCTCATACCAGCAGTTAAGGTTTGATCCCAAGAGATCCCAAGAGTTTCATTGTTGCGAATCTATCACATGGAGCGAGGAGAGGACCAAACATCTTGGCAAGTGGCCGGCTTGCGTAATTGGACCCAGGTTCTTTGAAAACTACACCGAACAGAAGTGGAATGAAATCTATCCTCATGTGAGCTCCCAAAGTAGCGCCGGCGCGCTGGCAGCGCTTGGAGCTGCTTGGCAGCGCTTGTTGCGAGTAGTGTTGCGAGGAGGTGATGTTCTCGCCTTAAGACCTTAAACGTCGACTTGGATCGAGGAAGCCGGATGCTAAATGTGGTGAACGCAATGTCGACGTACAATGTAGGATTAATCATGATTAATCAACATCCCCGCTTCAAGGCCATCAAGGTCAACAAGAGGTTTGATCGGTCTGCCCTTGACTAGTGGGGTTTGTGCCAGCGCACCTGGTCGACCAATTGCAGGTCACATTTGTACAACGACAGCATGAAATCATGAAGGTCTAGAGTCTAGGCTACTGACATCTACTGACCAAATTCCCATCAGAATCCATCCTTGGGTGATTTGTGAGTACCAGGACTTACCAAGACTTCCCAGGACCCCGGGTGCCCCCCCCCCCGAACTCGAAGTCCGCGAACTGGTCAGCCGAAGGCCCTCGTTTGAACACCTGGGTCTGCTTGGAAGGGAACCACGGGCTGAAACACTTCTTGGGGGATCCGGGCACTTCTTGGAGGTGTCCCAAGAAACCGCATACCTGTAACAGTCAGTCAACGATTGTCACTCGTTTAGAGAAAGGCCTGGTACATGCTGGTACCATCTTGTACCTATATAACTTTATGTAACCATCATCATCCAGGTTGCAGGGAATGGGACGTACCCAAGCTTCTTCCATGTTCTTTCCCCCGTTTGGGAGTTCATGGGAGTGCAGCGTGACGTTGGTGGGGTGGTCTCACACCTGGTCTGACACATGTCTCACACCAGGAGGCCAACTACCAGAACTGCATCCGCATCGGGGTGGGCGCCATTGCGCACACGCAAGACAGTCCCAAGGACTTCCTTCGCATCCGTGGAGTCACCGGAGTCGCCGAAACGCTCCGATGGACCAGGGTAGTCATGCGCTTGGTACTAGTAGTCATGCACTTGTTAGCTGGTAGCGATGCCCTTGTTACTAGCAGGGTGGCTTGGAGATGTTCAGAGGCGGAGCCAGAGGTTTTGGCGCTCCTCTCGCCCTCACTTCGATCACCGTTCCATTCCCCCGTCAGGCGAGGAAGTTTCTCCAACTCCAACAGCTGGCATCCCGCAGATGCAAAACACAAAGTTCCTCCACGATGTTCTGCGTGCTTGTGCATGGGGAACATGATGGAAGATGTATACTGTACTGTATACTTTCCTTGAACAGTGGCGTATATATAATGTTGCTTTCAGGGCTGCCTCCAACAGCCCAGGTCCAATTTTGACGTTGGCTGCTATTTTTTGATATTTCAGTGGTTTGAAGGAGTGGTCTATTGGCATTGTGGGTGCTCCAAGAGGTTTGATGTATTTGTTTCTATTTCACCACACTTCCTCTTCCGCCTTCCCTCGCACTCTTCACCCCCTTCAAAATACCCGCGATGCCTCCATCACGGGAAGTACGGACAGCGTGAGGATGTGGAGGAAGTGGTGGCACTGCTGTGCCGGAGCATGGAGGTGGCGAAGTGGTCTGCTGCCACAGCGTCGGGCTTTTTGGCGAATCATCCCAAGACGCCTGGGCGGCAGGGGTTGTTCAGTGTGCACTTGGGTTGTTTTAAGTCGTGTATTTTTCATTTTTTCCCAGGGGGCATTGGATGATCCTAGAAGTTTGAACAAAGCATACATGACACCCGGCAAGTTGGGCATTGATGTGTGGGTGTTTGCTCTTGTGGTGGGCGTTGGTGTTCATGTTTGTGTCGATGGTCGTCAGCCTTGGTAGAACTAGCAAGGGTAGTAGCTTGGGCCCTGCCGGGGATGAGCTTTCACCATTCTGCTCCTTTCCTGGGTGCTGACTGAGGAAGGCAGAGGCCTCTGAGGCTGGCCTTCTCGAGCTTTGGAGACCCAAAACCACGAAGGATCACCAAAAATAAGACTCAGTGCGATTGTTTTTCTCGTCGATGTGAGGTTTTCGCCAGTGTGCTTGAAAAAGTAAGCATCTCGTACCCGGCACTTGTTCCTACATGCTGTAATGACTTCAGACATGTTTTTTCCCCCTTCTTTTTTTTTGTGTGTGTGTGTTGCTTTCACCGAAGTTTATTATGGTCTTGCCATGTCTTGCCTTTTTTGAGATCAATCAGATACCGTTTAATGTCAATTAATGTACTATTTCGATCTATACTGTATTTCTATTTAGAGCCTTGTTTGATCATGACGTTTCAATCACGACCATTCGCCGCATTCGATCTCGCCCTCGTCCCCACATCGGCACAATCGATCTTGCCAGGCCTTTTGGAAGATGGCCTGTCCCGACTTTGCAGAAGCGCCCCCCCGAGTCGCAGGCGGAGCAGCTCCTGGACTTGATCGATGGCGAGGCGGTAGCCCAAACGGCGTCACCCGGTTGTGGCAGATCCCGGGATTTCAGCCCGGAGTTCTCACAGGAGTAAAGACGTAGATGAACGGGAGTTGGTAGCCTTCCAGGTAAGCTTGGCCTCGGGATCCTTAGCATATTGTAGTAGTTTTTGCTATCTCGATGCCAACCCAGAATCAGCAAGCACCAGGTTTTCATAGGTGTTCACCTGACAGAGTGGGATAGACTTAAAAGTTGAAAGAGTCTTAAAAGAGAAAGAAGACACCGGTCACCCCAGGCCTGGTATTGTGGCCACTTGCCATGAATTCACCATAATATAACTTTGCTAGCACCTGGCGGGCATCTTGGGGAGGGCTTTTAATCTATACTACCATAAACAAAAGAACCGTTGCTTTCATTCCGTCGGACTCTGGGCGTTGCTTGGGTTCGTGGTTCCGGGGCGTCGGGTTTACCCGTGCGGGATCTGCGTGTCGGGACGAGTTTCACCCCGCCAAGATGCGGGATGCGCGGGGCCCGCCCTCCTCTGGAGGCGGCGTCGGCCGAGGGAGTCGTCCAGTCCGATGGAGTCGGTGCTCGGGGGTTGCTTCTTTGGTGCGAAGATGATCGCTGGAGCAACAAGACATGAGCAACATGGCGTTCCTTTCCCATGCCCTCCCGCTCTAGACTAGAAGTTTCACATTGATCCTCCGGCCAGTCAAAGAGCTGGGGCAACCTGGTGCTACGGGTCACCAGAGGCTGCCTGGCTGCAGGCTTGGATGAGATGCTTGGCGTCAGATGCGAACCCGATCCAAGAAAGCCGAAAGAAATGTGGGGTCCAACCTTTGTCAGAGAGAGGGGGTTTCTTTTCCAAACCGGATTTGTTTTCGATTGGGTTTGAGATGTCATGTCCAGACCCGTGCGATTTCATTCAAAAAGAACCTGTGCATTCTCAAAGGTCTATATAAACCCTTTGGATTTCATGTCCGAACCCTGTGGATGTCGTTTCCGAACCCTTCGGAGTTCATGTCCAAGCGTTTCAAGTTTTGCGTGTGATCTTTCTCTTCACGGCCCCCTGCACCACGGACAACTGCAAAGTTTGGACATTGCAACTGCATGAAGCATCGCAGATTTGCTTGTTGCACGTTGTCAGTGATATCAATGATAACAGCCTTGAATAGTTCCCCACAGGGGACATTTGATGTAGACGCGCACGGAGACTTAGCGACTTAGCATCGTCAGTCCATATTTATGACACTTCCTGACCCCTTCACGGTGTCTTCTTCGCAATCTTTGTCGCATTCGTGCTGACATCCAAAGCATGGGAGTCATGTGATGTCATGTGGAACATCCGCGAAGTTGTCCAGGAAAGCCTTCGCGCTCTTGGACAAGTGCCTTGGTTTGATCGACGTCTGGACACCAGTTCTCTAGATTGCCGCATGGGCTCAGCCCAACCTCCTGAGAATGTCAATGCCAAAGTTTCTAAGGTCTAACGATGTCTAATGGTCTAAGTCTTTTTTACCACAGTTGGAACTCTGGTGAGTTCCCCCTGTCTCGCATGTGTGGGTCATCATTGGGTTCGCCCCGCAAGCAACGTCCCTTTTGGATCTTTGGGCCTTCGGAGGCCACGACAGACTTGGATTCAACAACAGGTGGGCACATTCCCACGACAGGTGGGCGAACTTCTTACGGCTGGTAGCCGCCAGCCAGCCCAACTGGCCCGGGAGGAACCGAAGAGGAACGCAACCACTAGTTGGCCATTATGCATGCGCCACGTGCTGAAGTCGTGCTTTGTTCATGTGGTCCCACCAAACCCAAGCCAAACGCCGCGCAGGACGGTCCAAAAACCAGGTTTCGGAGCCCCCAAACGCGGCGAGCGACAGGTATTTGAAGCTCCACAAAGCGCCAGACCCTTATGACCCTCGGCAGCCCATCCCGATGCTGATCGGTTGATCCAACTTGGAAGAAACGTTCCGTTATCTCGGGAAGGGTGCATGTCACATGTCAGGGCAACACTGGGTTTCCAACACCCAAACGCATAGAAGTGGAATCCCAGGTTCACTTGCTTGGTGTTAACGGCAACTTAGATGATTGAAATGGTCGTTGCCACGTGTTGTTTTTCCTACTTCGTTGGAGCCACATTTGGAGGACAGACAAACACCTTGGACAAAGATGGCAAGTCTTAAACGTGGCCAATGAGGTGAACAGTCTCACACACATGAGTCATGAGTCGGCCAATGAGCTCTGCTGATCTGATGTTTGGACGATTTCTTCCGACCGGCCACAAGAGCAGCATATCGTGCATGGCGTGATTCTTCAACCAGGTGCTAGTGGATGAATGGTTCCTTTTCCAATTCTACTTCTGATCTTGACCATCCTACCCCCCGCTCCACTCCGGGCCAGGACGCGGGGGATTTGCTCGCCTTATGGTATGCCCTCCAGTGGCGCTTCAGTGGAAAGACACCCAAGTTCGTGCCTGGGAGATCTGGGTCGGCTGGGATCGTGGGATTCGGGCCATCCTGCTTGGCCATGCTGATAGTGGTTAAGCCCGGTCCGCCAAGAAATGGACAACCAGGATAGTGGATGATAGTGGGATTGATCATGGTTGATCAATCAAATGTAGTCATGAAAAAGAAAGGTTAACCGTTGTTCTAGTTACTTGGGTTGGTCATTGGGGAGACCGTCAGGGGTGCCTGTGCAGAGTTTGACTGTGGAGAATCTACATCTAGAGCGAACTGGTGAACCGGGAGAAAGAACCGAAGACTGAAAACCGATGGTGAAGTTGAAGAGGAGCTTAAACAAGTAAAATTGCCAATGGTATGTGTTGAAAGCATTGAGGCACTGATTTCATGCTTCAGCAACACGTATCAACTTAGTGGATGCATGTTAGGACGGAGGTTGAAGTGACGACCCCCTGTAGCTGCAAATGGCCAAACTTGCGATTTGGAGTTTACGCACGCAAGGCTTCTATCCAATTGCGGTCCAGTTTTTTTTGAACACATGTTGACTGTTGATGAATCACCTCCCCAGGATGGTGTTACATCTCCACATGGGGGCTTGATTAATCAAACGTTGCCGCATGTGGACCCTGTGCCCCCCACGCCTGCGCTCCTTCAGCCTTAGGTTGGCAAAGTGGCCATTTTGCTCATCAAGTGTCCTGGTCGAACAAGACGTTTCGAGGATCGCAGTCGTCACATCGATCGTAGACCGTCGCAGGCACTCGCGCGTCGCACACCGTAGTTTCAAGACTGACATGGATATCTAGATGAAAGAGCATTCAAAGAGGGACATTGCATAGATCTTCATTTTCAGTCAAATTACCTCATGCTTGAGCGTTTGACCGCTTGTGATTTCCCTACGGTTGCCGCACATGAGGACCATCCTCTTGCCAAGGCAAAGGTTTATCAACAAGATTCAACCACTGTGCTACCACTTACGGTTACCGTTCAGACTCTGTCCTGACACTACAGACGGCTGACCAATTGGCCGCTGTGGATGCTGCCTGGGGGGCCCGGACTCCTCGTTGAAATCCGGCCGTCCATGGCCTTTCTTCGTCTTGGAATTCGACCAGTGCTTCGGTCCCCACACAGCCGCGTGCCTTTGCGACGTGTGGGGCCGCCACGTGCCCTTTTTGCGAAGGAATTCCCATTTGAAAGCGGTGGTGGACGACGAAAAGACCACGTTGGACGCGGGGATCACCACGTGGGATGAAAACGTCCTGAAGAACGTCTCTCGGCAGAGAAGGCACATATCATTATTTTTTGTGACCTTAGGGGTGCTGAAGCAGCGAGGAGGGAGCTCGCAACCAGAGCCAGAGGCTGTTTGGAAAAGGCCATTTTTTTGCTGGGGTCTCTGTGCACCCAAGTCGTAACAGGTCTCCAGGGTTCCAATCTACATCTTCAGACAGGAGGGCTGAACCTCCAAACCCCACCTAAAGGACCTAGAGCATCTTCCAGGACTGAGATCAGGAGACGTACGGTGCCGTCGTTTGAAACGTCAAGAGTGTTGCTTCAGTGCTTTAAACTCCGGTTGGAGTGGATCCCACAGTTGAGAAGTGGTAACCAAACACAAAATTGAATTCAAACTTGCCAGGGTCAAGGATGTTTGGATACAAATGCTCGGCCAAAAACACAAAAAATTGAATTGAAACCTGCTGGATGCTGCTGGATGTTCTATTTTTCTACCATGGAGTTTTGCCGAGCTCAGCCATGGCATGCGTTTGAGGAGACGGTGCCGGAGATCATGCGTGATTGGCGGCTGTACAGTGACGAGACTGCTCCCAGAGAGAGAATTGGGAGGGTCAGGCACCGAGCCTAAAGCATCTACCAACGTGCAGTCATAACATGTCATAACTAGGTTGTCAAATCGTTTTCACCCAATTTGAGCACGATTGTTACAGAGAGGTTGAACAAGCATGTATTATCAGCATCATCATTGCTATCCATTTGCTTGAGGCGGGGGATAATTCCGGACACTGTGAACCCAAAATGCTGAACATTTCACAATCTATTTGTATGCTGTATCCTTGCGCCCTTAGTGTTCTTGAGTTACCACAGCTGTTTTGTTCCACCTGTTCATCTTCGTAAGGAGAAAGCAAGCCCAACCACCAAGGTTCCAAGGTAACACCCCCCCCACTTGGGCGAGTACCCCTTGACGGCCTACAACTGACTAGATTACAATCAAATCTGCGAGAAAGTAGGCTTCAAACCCACCAAATGAACATTTTTGTGTGGCACTGGCTGGTGCAGGTCCTTGTTTTGCAACCCGGGCAGGCAGGCAGGCAGGCAGGCAGGCAGGGTGAGTCATCCAAAGTAACTCCTTTACAGATGGGCGGATCCTCTCGAAGACGGGTGACCCTGTCGCTTTGTTTTCGTCGATTCCTTCGACTCGACACGGCCACAGGTGAAGCCATGTGTTTCCTCACGGACGGCCAGGCAGGATCAGATCGGTGGTTCTCACAGGTGAGGTCAGGTGTTTCAGAGTGTGTTTCAGGTGGCCGAACCACGTCCAGGAGTCCATGTCGGGGTGCCGAACTGCAAGGGTTCTCGTGCAATCAGACTTCATCGGCTTCCACTGAAAGAGAAGCTGGAGGAGGATAGGGCACCAGGTGCACAAACACACCGTCAAAAGTGGTCAAAGAAGGAAATTATGATGATGCCCTGGGCTAGGGCTCCTACCTCCTGAGAAGGCTCTAGCCACTATAGAGTGGGTGCCAGGGGGGGTCTAACCACCTTCTCAGGATATGGGCCAGGAGCCCTAGGGATGATGCTCTCCCTTGGGCCAACTTGGCCACCTAAACCTTAGCCTTTTGGCCTGGTGCTCGGTCATGCCGCAACAGAGCTGAACAGCTCGGGTGCCAGAGGTGGGCTTTGAGCCAATGGTCGTGGAGTGCTGCTGGGATTTTGTGGCCAAGGCCGCTGGTTTGGGCAACATCGGCTCCGGGCAAAGTTCTCATCAGATATATAGGTGACCGTTGATTAAGACCCCCCTTGGGATCGAACTAACCTCTTCTTCATATGTTCTTTTTCTTGCGACTGCTGTTACCGGGGGGTCCTCCAGAGGACCAGAGAGGCCTTCCTGGAGGGACTCGCAGAGATCCACCAGGAAGGACGAAGCAGATCAACGAAGTGAAGAACTGTTCGGAAGGACTCGCAGATACCTCAGGATTTCCCAGGTCGCCTATGGTCACTCTCGGAAATGAAACTTGATTGCTGTTGATGGATGTTGATGGAACATAATGGATCTATAGTGCTATCTATATAGCTGCTTCGGCTTAGCAAAGGAACAACTCACCGCACACATGGCTACATGGTCACGCCAGATGCCACCACCTGCCGCCTGGTGTCCGAAACGAGTGACGTGCTTGCAGGCCCATCGCCCCTTCTGGGACTCGAAGTACAAGCGCTGCATCTCTCAGTCGGATGTTTACAACCAAGAGATTTGCGACATGGTGACCGAGTGGGAGGAGAAGTACAAGGAAGCCAATGGTGGAGTTACTGGCCCCAGATGGATAGAAGATGGGGAGGTGGGGAGGAGACGGGATATGATGGGATCATGGATGATCTAAGGGCGATGCTGCAAAGATGGCAAGATCATGGTCAGAGGACCAAGACATTTGTGCAGAAGATTCTGGAAAGAAGTAAGATTCTAAATGAGGCTCTGGAAAGATGGTCAAGAAGTAGAGGACCAAGACATCTGTGCAGAACGCCCGGGTTGGGATATCTTCTCCCACTCGGGCATCAACCGTTCCAACATGTTCCTACCGTTGTACTCTTCCCTCAAAAAGGTACCGCAGTCATGAACCAAGACGCCGAGGATTCAGATGTCATCGCTTTCCATTTGCTCTTCCCTGCTGGAAAGCCAAAGACAGAGATCCCTATCACCGTGGGCGGCATCGTCCCTCGAAAGAAGTTCGCCGCTCCCAAAGGGACCGCTCCGTTTGTCACGTGGGGCCCCGGACGAGGAACGAGGAAACGAAGATCCAGTTGAAAAGAGATGAAGTGAGTGTTTGTTCCTTCTTTTTTCCGGTTGGACTGGTGAGGCACCAGACAAGGTTCATAGGGCAGGGCAATGTTAGAGCCAATTTGTTTCCATGTCTGCTCAACAATTTACTGTACTCATTTTTTTATCCTACAGGTCACATATTCATATACCTAATTTTTAGGTTGACCGTACCCCCCCCAAAAAAAGCACAAGCACTACTCACTGAGGTAAAGGACCAGGTTTTACTGGGCCTTTGGACAAAAGGGGTAAGATCTAAACAGGGTGGAGGAAAGACACTGATGAACCTCATTGGCCCCTGCCAGTGACCCTTGGGAGACTCCCCTATCCCCGTGTTACTTAGGACATGCGACGGTTTCGCCCGGAAAGCATGGAACGCCTGGTGCAAGAGTTCTTTGGTCCCATTTGAGGCACACTATGGGACTACTACCTGCGCTACCTGTGGTGTTTTGGGGGGCATGTAGGTAGACAACCAGAATGGTTGGACTGCGAGCAAGAGAAAAGCCTGTAGCTCCTCTCATGGAGGGAGGGAGCGATTTTGAGAGAGAGGCCAGGACCCCTTTGCCGTTTCCATGTTAAGGAGTGTATCGCGTTCACCTTGGCTGATGCTGGTTACCCTGAGGCCACCAACACCATTGGCCATCGCCACTTCAAAGGGCGGCCAGCCTACATGGACGAGGGCTTGTCTTGGACGCATCATCATCGTGTGGCTCGTCTTGGTGGTATATTTGGGCCTTGAATCATGACCACAGCCGAGGCGAGGATCGTGTTCCTTCCCAGATGTGGTGCAAGAAACAACCTACAGGAAAGCCCAGGTTTGGGATGGTCGGGGATGTTGGGAGGTGAAAACCCTGGGTTTCCTGTGGGTGTTCCCTTCAGATCCATTGATCCGGTAAGGCCAGGCGACACCCGAACGAGCCGTTCGGCCCAAAGGGTGGCGGGACAGTCACTTGTGACCCAAACAAGGGGCGATCCATACTCCTGGTTCAATGGCATCGCTGTCATGGAGGACATGGAAGACCACACTCTATCCATCAATAGGTCTACTAGCGACTCGAACTCAACACGGCCAATAGACTTGCAACCCTATGCAACCCTTGGGCATCTGTTTTTTGCTCTAGATTCACGGGTGGTGAGAGTGACAGGTTCCTGGGTCTTTGCACCTTTGTTCCATGTGCACCGCGTCTTCTTTGAGCCGACGGTCGTGATTCGTTGAGAGTCGCTCCCAGGTCTTTTGGATGTTCCATGAGACGCATCACTTGTACGAGTGCCTCGGCGTAAATAGCACCACCACCACCACCACGGCGGGTCGGTAGCCATGCGTTTTTGAGTGGACGAAGGCCCTAGTAGGCAGAGACAAACTGGACTCACAGACGACCCCCTAGAATTCCTGGAAATGCTGGTCAGGAGTGCCAAGCAAGGTGTTGTTCCGGTCCAGGGTGCCCATTGCTTTATTTTACGGATCTCAGGCAGGCACCGATCAGCTTGTGATGGCGTGGTCGGACAGTGTGGCGGAATAGCGCAGAATACCGCAGAGCCCAAGTCCCAAGGCTTCGCTGGCCGGTTGAAGTGGTATTTTTTCTGAATTCGGGTCTCGAGCACACGATCCCGCATTTGCTTTCTTGATGGTTTCTGCTTGTTGCGTCACAACACGGTGCAGACCGTACCCCCGACCCCCCCGACCCCCATCGTGAAGCCATCCCAATGTAAGCAAACATATTCCAATTCCACACATGGAGTCGAGTGTTTGGGTATACCGTGTGAGTGTGTGGAAGTGTCATGTTCATTCCTTTCCACCTCCACCATGGCTATACCAGTGGCTATACCCGGCTATGGCGGATGCCCCCAACAACAAGCTCGCTGCACAGGGGGCAGTTCAAAGACCGTTTCGATTTCGCGGAGCTCATCCAGAACCTGGGCTGCAGGACCCAAATACAGCCTGGATACAGTACTGTGGTGGGGGGGGTACGTACTGGATTCGAGGATTTCTCCAGAAGGAGAAGTGGGTTTTGCTTGGTTTTTGTGCAGAGGACTGCCAGTCTATCCACAGAGTCGGTTGTATGCTGATGGAGTGTTTGACTGGATGACTCAAGTGTTGGTACAATCACATGACGGCCCGTTCTTTTTCCACAACTGCGGGACATTGCGGGACACGGATTTGGAAGTACGATACATTTGCTTATGCCCACACACTACCTAAGCTGGATAGCTACAAGCACAGCTACTAGGCATAGGGGCAGGCACCGCGGCAACCGGCTCTTGAGCGCTACAGCTGCTCACACGCAGGAAGAATTCCTTGGGTGAAGTGTTTTTTCACCAAATGGTGACCAAAAGATGATTCAGAAACCCTTTTGCAATTCGTGTGCGCATTTGATATTTTGCTGCTATGGCTATGACATGACCAGGTGTTGGCTTGGGATTCATCCAGCTTCCCACGGCTCACCCGCTTTGGGGTTCGATTCCACGTGCATTTGCGACCGACGTCTTTTGTGGTGAGCATTTCACAGTCAAAAGTCCAGGAGCTGAGAGCCCATGGATTCTTTGGATGTCATTTGAAGTCATTTGCACCAGTGCTTTGCCGAAAGAAATGCCACTACCACGACCACAACCACCTCCACAGCCACTACCACCACTGCCACTAGCACCGCTTTGTACGCTTTGTAGCGATTTATGATTACAAGAACGACGGCGGCGGCGACTACTTATATTCTTATTTGCATCATTTTACATCTATGTACTACATCTTTTACTTCTTGTACGACGACTGCTGCTACGACGGCTGTATATTAGTGCTACTGCCCCCAGTATCTATGTAATATAAACAAAACAATATAGTTATACCGCAGGACCCAGCACGGGTCGAGCTACAGAGGCCCACAGAGGTAGTCAAGGCCCACAAAGGTAGGCCTTCATGATAGTCTCTTGGCCCCACTATATGACCATCAAACAGTTGTTAGACGATGCATTGTATTAGCAAATTGGTTTACCAAAGAACCACGTCTCTCCCACCCAAAGAGCTTTTCAAAAATCCTTCGCGCTTCTCATTTTTTACATTGCAAAAATCATGTCTTCCACATCGAATGGAACACTGTTGAGCAGGACCCGACTTAGTCATCCACCATGAACTATACTCATCGCTTGTGGGAGGTGTTCTCCGTGCGGAACAACTCGTCCCGCCCATCGAGGAAGTCGGACCACCCCATGTTTCAGTATGACAACTGGATGGAGGAGTTCAAAGGAGCGGAAGCGGATCAGTCGCTCCGGATCGGTCGGTGTTCCGGGGGTTGGTCCAAAGCGTATCTGAGCATGGCACATATATCCCTTTGGATCCATTTTGGGATGAGAGCTCGACTTGAGGCTTGCCAGGATTGCCAGGCTTCAGGTGGGAGATGGTGGGATTGAGAGGCTACAGGAACCCGACTTCAGCAGTCCGGTCGAGGAGCCTTTTTCTTGGGGGGTGTTGGTCGTGGTCTCTTTGTTGATGGCTTTTGAGTCTAGAGGCCTGTCAGAGGAAAAAACAAAAACAGGCACATGTTTCGGCATCGAGCTGAGATATGTGCAATCTCAGGTCTGCAGTTCATTGGCAAGTGCTTGGTATGTTTAATTAAGCGCCCCTCTTCGGGGCCCATGCGTGTGGGGGGAGGTTTTGAGCTTCAGCTGGTCATTTTGTTTGCCACTCTTGCGGCGGTGTCAGTTGGGTGGGGTGGGGTCTACGCCGGTGCCATGCGTTTACTGTAAGAACAGTCGGTTCATGAGACCATCCAGGGATAGGTTCTGAGCTTCGGGGGCAAGGGTTCAGTTCAGGATGGAAGAAGAGTCACCATCTCAGAGTGCAGCTGAGGACCTGTTGCCAAACCGTTTTGCCTATTTGGCACTTTGTTGCTTAGTCTGGATGTGCTATATATGGGAGCAAGGCCTGTTGTTTCACGGTATCCCATGAAGTTCTAGAAAAATCATGAAACATCTCTCATGGGCAATGAGCACTCCCAAGTAGCTGATGCACACCACCCAACATGACACAAATTTGTCCGAACCTTTGGGACTCTGTCCGCTTCAGTGTTCCGAACTGAAGCGTTTTCCACCTAAGAACGAAGCTTCCGAGCAACCCTTGCAGCACTCCCACCTCGTCCAAAAACAATACTCAATCCAACAAACATCCCAAGCGTGGGACAATCAGCAGAGGCCAACAAAAGACAACAAAACCACTCGGACGCACGGCCCCCTTCTAGAAGCGCTGCAATCATGTTATATCATGTTTAAGGCTATAAGAACTCTCAGCACAATCGTATACTGTCCAGAAAAATGATATCAATATCTCTTGTGTCGCCTCTTTGCATCGACCGAGTGGTCCAAAACCGGCTTTGGGGACCGGTCGCACCGGCGAGCCCAGTCCCCGTCACCGGTCGCAGCGTCGCAGGAGGCAACGACATGTTTCCAGGAGAACATTGGCACGGCGAGAACGAGTTCGATTGGCACCTGAACGGGCGACGGGTTGGATGGGTTTTGCTGCGGCAGCCGGTCAAGACGTTTTCTCATCAGTGACCCGAAAAGGGCCGGTTTCTTGATGGTTTTGGTGGCTGGGAATATGGCGCCGCTGACTCGAAACCACTTCCAACCTTACGCGCTGTACATGGCCACAGCCGCATGACCGATGTCGTTTGGAACCACGTACCTCGTGTGGACGGGGAAACCCTGGTGCGGTTGCTTCCCGCGGTACGACCGGTTTGACCGGGTCGCTGAGGTACGTGCAGAGCCTGACGCGTCGCTTGGTTCCAATGACGGAGGTCACCTTTGGTGACTACTGGAAGTCCTGGTGGGGTGGCAGGCACCGTCCCCGTTCGCGGTCGGCGCGCGAGTTCGGCGCGAGAGCGGAAGGTGACAGACGGCGTACAGCGGTGGGTGTTCCCTGTCGGGATGAGCATTTCAGTCTATATAATCTTCATTATGAATCTTCACGAAATTACATGATGTCCAATATGTTTTCAAGGCGACTAGTTCAGTTATGTTTGTCTATTTGGTGGGCTCGGCTAACCACAAGCAGTGGCAGCAGGCTTGGTCAAACTCTGCCAGGGAAGAGGATGAGAAGGGACGCTACCACGACTTCATTTCGGAAGCTTGGTCAGCTCAAGCTGAAAAGGCTGGATGTGAAGGGATCCGAGGCTCGACTCTGGACACCTCTGCCAGACCTGCTGTAAGGGTTGACCATCTCCCCACTTTTCCATGGTCCCCCTCGCTTGAAAGCACCCGGCACCCTTCGCCCGCTGAGAAAAAACAGCATGGCCGGACGTTCTGGAGCGATTGCGTTTTGGACAATCCAAAGTGTTTTAGAGAAAGGACAAGAAATGGCACTGAAATGACTGGGGAATGCCATTTGAATGTGGAAGATGTGACACATTGTGACACTTGGTTTCTCCTCCAACGCTTGCTGGCTGCCGTTGGGGCAATTTGTTCAACCAAGGAGCACCACCAGTTGCTGGGGCTGCAAGTGGAAGAGCGGCGCAAATCCGGGCCCCTGGAGCCCCACGAAAAGAAGCAAACATCGCCCACCCTGGCTCCTCCCTCCGTGAACTAGGGAGCATATGGGAGCATCTAAGATCTCGATGCCCTTTACAGAGGCAGAAGGTGGTTAATCAGCACCTGGCCAGATTTCAGTGTCCTTTGAGGGAGTACTAAGACATCCCGGGAGGGGTTTCATGGATTCCGAACAGTAGAGCAGAGTTGAACTGGACAAGGCCGGATGAATGGCCACCTCAGAGTATGATTCCGAATGGATTGTGCCATAGGTGTGCAGAATGTGTTGGACCCCAGATGTAGCTTTGTCTCAAAGTGTCCATTTGTTGTTCAGGGGTGGCTTTTATGGTCCCCACTGTTTATCCAAGCAACCCACTGTGCAAGCAATCATGTGAAAGCTTCAGGGTTGCGGCCGACATCACTTCGAACACCCTTCTTAGAAGGGGCCGCGGTCTGGACATCCCCAAGACCAACAACCGCAAATGGCCATGCTTCAGGATGTACGACTCGGCGTGTAAGAAGGACTGGGAGAAGGTTTGCGAGTTCATCGACTCCCAGCTCAAGCCAATGCTGCTGGGCAGTCCTTTGGGACGGGCGTCCTGGCCGGGCCGTGGTCGAAGTGAAGAGCGGGTGATACTGCGGGTGATTTGGGCCCGCAAATGACCAACAAGAGTGACGTTTTTGACCAACGTGCATTGACACAAGCAGATGACATGTGTGAGTTGAAATTAGGAAATTAGGCTAAGACAAACATTCGACCCGCCCAAGATCAGAGGAAAGAAGACCCCACTGGTTGATGCTTGCTTGTTGTTGGCTTTGCTATATCTAGGAGGTGTCCCTTCCATCCAAACATGATACCGTGCCCCCCCTTCGTTGTACAGGGAAGTTCCGTTTGTAAGTTTGCTGTCAGAAATTGATGAGGCGCCTGCAAGAGCCTGAGAGAGAGAGAGAGTGAGTGAGTGAGTGAGTGAGTGAGTGATGCACGAGCACAAAGAACGCCCGACGCCTCAAGACGCAAGACAGTTTCCACATGTTTCCATCACATTGTTCTCTGTTGGGGGCTGCTAGATGCTGCTAGTGTCACAATGCTTGGTTCGGAGCTTGGCCAGCACTGCAGTCCAAGCATGATTGCTTTATTCCTGTCGGGGGCTCCAACGGTCCAACAGCCACTGAGGGCCTTTCAGAAGCTGGGAGAGCCCAACTACCGCAACGTGGTCATCTGGGCCGTGCAGGGCCTCTGCGAAACCGGGCAGCCTTTGGAAAAGGCAATGGAAGCTTTGGAGCCACTGGGACTATGTCCATAGTAAAGCGGTGGTGCTGTGGAATACACTCCCTGAAATAATGATGGAAGTGGAATCACATTGCCCCTTGGATGTTCATTTTTCCTCTACAAACAGGTTTTCCACTTCCATGAGAATTTCAGGGTTTTGCCTGTCCCGTCAAGGGGGTTTGCATTGAAGTCCTCCAAGGTGTTTAACTTCCGTGATGTGCTTATATATCTTATATTTTTGTGATTTTTTGTGTAAATTTCACTCGGCCCTAACTGTGCAGGGGTAGCCACCTAAAACGATGCTAGGATTCCAACAAACACATTATTTAGTGAAGTGTCAACACACAAACCTTTGGTTCCCTGGTGCCCCCTTCCCTTGGTCCCCGATCTTCTTGGTCCCCTTTCGTGCCCTTCTTACGTTGGTGATCTGGGATGCTTATGATGGATGCTCGCTAAAGCAAAAATCGATGCACTTCGCTCGGAGTGAGTTGGGTTGGGTCGGACTCAGTCCGTTCGCCGGTTGCAGGTTTTCGACGCGACGTGCAGGACAGATGAGGCGCATGAGGTCCACACTCTGATTAGCCACCTGATTGGCCCAATGTGAGCAACAACTTTCCCATCGGAGTACCCTTTTGTATCCTTTTGTGCAATTTTTATGGGCACACTCTGCAACCCCTAGCGGTGCCCTAGTATGCATATAGCGTATGTGAGGCTTTCCCAGAATTTGGAGATCGTCATGATGCAGACACGTACGCTTTCACATCATGGTCGTCGTCGTCGTCGTCATCATCATCACCACCACCGTCATCGTCAGTCATTGTAATCATCATTTCCATCACCATCACCACCATCATAACAAAAACAATCATTCAGCATGTTTGTTTTCATCATTGCATCGTCATTGTCAACATGACAATCATTGTCACATCTCACATCATCACAGCTTTCGTCGTCGTCGTCGTCGTAAATGATATGTTTCATCATATTTCATCTCTTTTGTTAGAGCCTCTAGTCTTCTTTGCCTCTTACAGCCGCGGTCCGTTCGGGTCACACTGTCCCCACTCTTTTCAAAGCCGTGCTCATGGGGGGGAGGTGCCCAGCCCTCCCCCGCCCACCCACTCTCCCGTGCCACACATGCTATCCTTAGCTCTGGCTTTGCCAATTGTTGAAGAATGTTAAAGATATCAGGGGGCTTATGAGGTTATTTGTTTTCCTACGCGCGACCCCCATCATGGAAGGTGAGGGTAGTGATGTTTAAAGGGGTAAGGATAAACACAAAATGTTTCAGGAGATGAACGCATCATAAGGATTTTTGCTTTGCCGCAAAACATGTGCAATATCCGAGGGGCTGAACGGCCGGGTGGTTCACGCTATAGGGCATGTATGGTTGGACTGGTTTGTTGGTGCTCGAAAATTTACCCTGGATTGGCCCACAAACGAATGTGTAAGGCTGTAAGGCTGGAACAGCTCGTGCTTGCTTGAAACTTGACCCTCGCATGGCCCACAAATGGTGTAAGGTCCCTGATAGTTTCTTCGACCCTGGGACGGCGCCACAACAGGATTTGCCAGGTCTGTTGCAAATTCGACATTCACTCTGGCAACCATATGGCACTTTTGCAACAGCCGCGAACCGGGTTTCAATTTTGTATATGTTTTCTGATGCATTTGCTCACATTGCGTGAGCTGTGTTGTGTTTAATATTGTTTCATCAAAGGATATCAAAGGTCAGGTTAGCTTTACAAATCTTGTGAAGGGGTTGCTGGGCCTGCACTTCCAAACCAAAGACATGCTCAGGAAAGGCATGGATGTCTTGGAGCTTCCTGATGAGAACGTGGGCGAACTCATCCACGTCACGCCAGAACAGAAGGACAAACTGTTGGAACTGTACAATGGACGCGAGCTTTAGCCGCGTTAGATTGGTGGAACATGGTGGAACTTTGGGGTTTGGAAGGCTACTTTGCCCCTGGGCCCTACAAATGTGTATGTTCCCAATAACTATTAAATGTCTTTGTTCTGTTGGATGGAGTGCATCCTGTACACCCTTTCGGGAGATTGGTTTTTCTTTTTGAGCACCGGGCACCCAAAAGAAAGTGCAGGCAGATGGATGGCTGAAGGTGAAATGTTGCCAAGAGATGATGGGACTTCGAGGTACCAACAACATGTACACAATTTACAGGACCTTTGGCAGCGGAAGTCATGACTTGAGCAGCGCGCTTGCGGGGATTTGCCTGAAAGAGGGTGCCATTGTGCAGTCTTTCCTGCGCCCCAGTTGTTTCCTGTTGTCGCGATAGTCATCCATCGACCAAGGAAACTTCGATCAAGGAGAAGCCTAAGAAGCCTCCCAAGAAGAAGACTGCGGCCACTGGGTGAAGAGACTTTTTGGGGTATGTTCGATGGACATTGCCAGGAGTCCAGCAGTATGGCACGACACTGCTTTGCATAAGCCTAAGCATGGTATTTGGGTCTATGGACGGGTTGGGTTCTCTGGAAATGGACTTGAAGAGTTCTCCCTGCAGTGTAACCTAGAGGTTGCCAACTGTTCCAAAGACCGCAGGTAGACTTCGGGGGCCCACCTGTGGCAGGTGGCTTCCACTCATGAGGGGCACCCACCTCCTGACCAGATGCTGCGACCACTGCGGCCGAGGTGGTAGTTTCATCGAGTTTCCTTTCAATTCGGCACACACCCAGTTGCCGAAGCAATGTAGCGGGTGAAGCCAGTAAGATATAAACCTGAGGGACCCCTGTTTTGGAGTCAAAGCATCGTTGTATTGTAGGCATCAAAACGGAGGTCACATGGGTTCGTGTAATCATATATGTTAATATGTGGTTCGAAACGTGCTGCGCTGACAGCTGACATAGTCCAGAGCAAGCTGTGAGCACAAAGCTCTCATGGGACTTGACAGGGGAATGAGTATTGGTATAGGCAGTGACCGTGATGGTCTGGAAGAATCAACTCATCCCTGGCAGAAGGTATTAGCGCATCTATCAACACCCGCGCCCTTCATCAAAAACATGTTTGTTCCCCCGTCTCATCCGCTAGATTACCAGTTGCTGCAATATCTTTGTAAACTTCACTGCCTTTTCAGGCCATCAGCATCATTGATGATCATCATCAGATGTGGGATGCCTTCCAGCAGAAGGACCAGCGGATGTTGCGAGATCATGTGTTTCCTTTTTGGTGCGCACTTAGGATTGACATGGATGGACTGCCTCACCATCCCCACACAAGCCCGGAAGTTGCCAGACTTGGTTGGAATCAGGATATTTTTCAAACATATTCTGATCACTGGCAAGCCCCACCTAGGCGAAACTCAGGTCCTCTACCCATTTGGCCACTGCCCCTCATCACCAGGACTGGCAGGAAGTCTTGGAGCACGTGGAGACACAGGCAGAGCCGGACGCTCGCGCACGCATTTTGCAGCACTGACAACCTTAATATATAATAGGGTCTTGTCAAGGATTTTGTTCGGTTCAGGTGCATGCTCCATTGATTTCCAGCCGGTCACCTGCTAGAGTCAGTGAAGCTACAGCTGCTCTTGACAAAGGGAGTCCCAGTTTCAACACCCCCTCAGCAGTGATTGACGGAGCTCCTCCGGGTTTTTCAACACCCCCATTCGATGCCACGCCACGCCGCAGGTGACGGCGGCGGCTCGCGCACGCCTCGGCGATGCAAACTTCCGGAACTGCCACGTGGCGCGGTGGTGGGCGACGCGGAGGGGCGTCGGCACGGTCAGCGGTAGGAGCAGTAGGATCCACCAACAGGCGAGCGAACGTTGGGGGAGAAACCCTCCAACATGCAGGTCTCCGAAATGGAGGGTTGGGAACGGCCCCAAGAGGGTTCAATTGGTGACCTGTGAAGTCGGGTGCTGGTGCTGGTATGGGGTTTGATGTTCAACCTTCAACCTGGGATGATGAAGTCGCAAAGACCTCCTAGGACTCTTGCTTCTTCCCACCATGGGGTGGGGTGTTTCGTTTCAGAAGTCCGCTGTGCAGTGGCCTAGCGCCTCCTTCAGATGTCTTGAATCTTGAGGTCACTCTACTACCGTTTAAGTTTACAAGCATCTGGATGGGGCAGACTTGGACATGGTTTGATATGGTTTGGTGGAAGTGTCCTTGCTATTTCTGGTTGGCCAGCATCACTGTGATGCATTCAGCGGTTGCGAAGGCAGAACTCGGGTTGTTGGGGGCAAATGTTTGTCCCACCCTGGCAGTGGATAACCTGTTTTTGCCTTTTGGGGGGATCAGTGATACCCCACGAAACACTTGTGATGCTGAATTCATTTATACCATTTTTAATTAACCTGGACCTGTCTTTGTTCGTGTTGTTCCGTGGCGACGAGAGTGTCCGCGAAGCGGCCAACGACCATAGATCTTTGGCTTTGGAAATGCGAAGAGGTGGAGTTTGTTCAGTTATAACCTCTATTTTCCATCGACACTGGGGGGGACACACGCAGGAGACTTGGAGGAGCCTTCGACTTTGCCGCATTTTGCAGTGTTTTTCATGCTATAGGTATTTGATAATTACATGTAAAGCTCCCCCCTCGAAAAGAATTAAACAATGCATGCATCCAAATACCTCCTCAGCAAGCCAAACACCCTACCCTTCCTACCTGGCTTGCTATGTGCTGAATTAGGCCTCAAAGAGGAAGTAATGTTGAGTCATGTGCCACGACCTGAGTTTTGGCGTCCTGTCCACCTCACGCTCGTGCGTCGATCTCACGAGGTTACCATATGTCCTTCGCAGCCATTGGCAACGGTCGGGCCAGCCCCAAGGAGAGCCGGTGAGGGACCACGTGTGACAGACGAACGGAGCGCCGGAACGAACGGCCCGTTGGAGGTGCAATCGGCGTTGCAATCGAAGTAGAGTGAAGTCTTCCATACGATCTCTCCTAGGTCCTGGGGTCGTTCGTCCTATTACTGGACCTGTAACAGGAGCCGGTTTCACAAGCAAATCACTATTTTTGGAACAAGGCCTGCAACATAACCATCATCATCCACTCTTACAGGTATTAGGATAGACCCAAACTGCTGCCGTTAGCCACGCCGGTGATATCATGAGCGATGTCGTTTGGTCGGTTGAAGGTCTAATTTAGTTCGGCACAGTTCACAACGACGAACTGGGAAAGGTCTGCTTAGTTGACCCTAATCTCAACCAAATTAGGTCAACTCCCTGAGCAAGTTTGAAAACGTGACGCCCAAATTTGCCTTCTGAGTCACCTAGCACTTTCCAAATCCAACATATAGTAGTTCAAGCGACCCAAACCGCTTGCCCTAATTCATTCATGCACGTCGAATATGAACCTAAAATGATCGTTACTTTCCTCGACAAACAGCGCACCATACGATGGCGGGCCCCTAGATGTCAACTCCTCACCAGGGCCCCACACCAGCGTTTCAGACAGTGATTATATCCCAGACACTCCATGTATGGCATATTTACCTACATTGGGGTAGTTTGAGGGGTCAATGTAGGCATATATGACAGACATGGAGTGTCTGGGTATAGTGACTCGAAGTCGCGTCGCGCCGCGCCCTCGCCCTCGCTACGCGCCGTGAGGATGTCGACGAAGCTGTGGCCTTGGTCACTGAGGGGTTTCATGGAGGCATTGAGATCGCTCGATTCCAGAATTGGGGGTTCAAGTCAAGCTTCTCGAGCGGCACGCTGACTCGGAGGCCCAAGGCTTCAAGACAATTCAAGATCATGAGCACCCCACATGTTCTCCAACTGAGGCAGCCAGTTTCGCCCAAATCAAGCGCAGTACCCCTCTAAAAGGCTGGTTTGTAAAGTGGCACTGTCAATTGGGGTTTTAGGAATCAAGAGTCTAAGTCTACATGACTCCAATAGTTATGCAGTGTGGCACGTGTGTATATCTACATATGCAAAGGCACAGAATGACATACATATATATATATATATACATTATATATGTGTATTATATATATATATATGTGTGTGTTTCAATGTTTTGCCCTCTTTCTTGTCGTATTGTTGATGCAATTTGATGCAGGTCCCTACCAGCCATCGCCACCAGGATTCCACTCTTTGTGGAGATGCCCAAGCTATGGTCCACAAATACAGTTACGATACTGATCGTGGTTGCGTCGCTTTGGGGAGTGGGCACTGCTAGATACTGGTAGGATGAGTGCCATTTCTGCCAACCAAAGGAACGGCATTTTGCAGCACTAGGCCATTCATATACCACCGGACAAGCATCTGGCCCGTCCGTCCCGTTTGAGGATGGCTCTCACGGGATGGCCCTTGAGCACCTTCGCAGATTTGCTCAACGCCCATCCCAAGACGCTCGTTTTTTTTTCGGCTTCTTCATCGGGGTTTGATGTTCGGGCCCAAAACAGGAGTGGCGAGGTTCAACCACTTTTTGCATCCTGCTATGGTCCTGTATGGTGCTTTCACTCACCCAAAGGAACGCCTTCGAGTGGTGGAGGTGAGGCTTTCCCTGCGGAAGATCCGGATTGAAATCACCTGAGCAGCGTTCAAAACCTCCTTAGGTACTAGGTTTTTCTTTGGGGGTCAGGATGGGTCAGGGCTCTGACATCAGGCTAGACAATGCAATCTAAATCAATCTAATGGGCCCTGAGTTGTAAGGTTGCGTAAGCATGTTTGTATTCATTCCTGTGCGTAAGCTCTTGTTTGTGTGCAAGGGCCGTACGAGCTGCATTCCAGTATAGACTTTGACACCACACATAGATGCTCACATGCTCCCGTACTGAGATTGTTGGTGACTTGTTGGATGACAAGCTTGACAAGGGATAGGAATTAATCGGAGGGCTCAAGCTCATTATTTTTTCGGTAATTAAGTGAATCGTTTAGCACCCTGACTTTTGTGACCCCATCGTGGAGAAAAAATAACATATTATGATATGTTTGCATTAAATTGCAAGGTGTAAGCTCACACTGCCAACTGCGGTCTTGTGCAAAATCCTTTGCTCGTACGCCTTACGTAAGCTTTCATGGAAACCCTCGGCGCACGTCAGCCTAAGTTTCAGGAGTGCGGATGAGTGCGGCGGTAGGCAAATCCTTAGGACCTTGCTTTTGTCCACCACTCACTTGCTTGTCCATGTCCATGCCCTAGGGCTATATCCTCAGGTTAGGTAGTTGGAGTTAATCCGGGATGGTGTCCTGAAGCAAGTAGTCCAAGGCTGAGAGTCTCGGATGACTCACAATCGACCCTAAGAACTGGCTCAATCTAGGTGAGTATGTGGTCACCGGGGGGTTCGCAGCCAGCCTGGCACGCACAGGGGGGGGTGAAGCCATGCTTCACCCACGCAAGCCAGGGAAGAGCTGAATTGCAGCTGTTCCTTTCGACCCGTATGGGGGTCCCCCATCAATCCCCATCAGACTTTTCGTGCGCGGTGCTGCCAAGGTGACAAGAACCCACCAGGAAACTGAAGCATTTCTGGGGACTTACATCAGCTCCTGGCGAGATGGGGCACCGCGAAAGTTGAGGTTTCACTGTTCGCCAGCATGGATTCCGACGTAGAGACGTTCAGTCATAATGATTTTTCTTGGTTTCCTGAAATTCATGTGTGCTGAGTACTGCCTGATGGCAAGGGGTACCTACAAACCAATTACTAGCAACTTCAAATCCATCAGCCGATTTCGATCCCACGTGTGCAAACACCTTTCACAGCTGCTCGCTTCAGTTGCAAGGAAATTTGAAGTTCTGAAGCCTTGGGCCTCAGATGATGAGGAAGGCCTTTGCCATGACTTCATATCAGAGCACCATGTCCTATGGGATGCCCATGTGAAGGAGGATTGGGAGAAGGCCCGGGATGCTCGGCGCGTCTCTCGGTTTCTTTTTTTTCCTTCGCCGATGCGACCACATTGGTCGGTTTGCGGTCAAGATATATATTTTGGACTTAGCTGTGGCCTCAGTGGCCTTTTCTTAATTTTGTTTTGGTGGGCGCAGTGCCAAGCCATTTCAGCAACAGGTGGTTTGACAAGTGCATTGGGCAAAGGTCATTTTGTGAGTCGTTCGCTGTTGGTGTGTTTAGGGGTTGGTGTGTTGCACAGCTGCGTGGCAGTGGCCGAACGAAACGAAGAACAGAGCCCATGAGCTGGAAATCCTTGGGAGCTTCGCCAAGAAGCCCAAATCCAAGATCTTGGACATATGTTCAATTGGAGGGTAGGGTAGGGCAGGTGTGTGGCAGGGTCTCGAATGGACATTCAGCACTGTCATATGTTCTTTCAGACCGATATATCTTTGTCAGAGAGCTGGTTCTTTGTCGGCTGGGAGCGGCTTGAGTTGATGATGTTGTGACCCGTGTGGGTCTGGGTGGATGTGCCATTTCTTCCACCAGAACTTGGAGAACAGGAGACCGTACAGTCATACAGTCAGATGCTCAACCCAACCAACCGAGTCCACGAGGATTTGGCATCCAAGAGGGTGGTCGATTTGGTTCCCACAATCACTGATCTTTCCCTCCAACCATATCCTCTTAAGGTGGTTAGACCCCAAAAACCCACCCTAACCACCTTCTCAGGAGGCGGTTGGAGCCCCATAGGGTTGCCTTCGCACGACCGAAAAGCCAGGTCTGTGGCCTCATCGAGTCCCAGCTCCGTCCCATGCAGCTCGGGCGCAGCAGGGCGGCGAGCGAGCTCGGGGGAGCGGGAGAGGCCCGGGGACACCTAAGCTTTTCGCGACCCAGGATCCAAGGGAGTCCAAGAGTCAAGACCGCGAGGGGACTGGCCACATTCCGGAGTCCAAGACCGAACGGCAAAACTGAAATAAGGCGACCTGCCTGCCGAACGGTCCGAAAGCGTCACCTTTCTGACGTTCTTTTTTCGCCCTTCGATGGGGCAATGGGGTGTGTAGTTTTTTGGATGATGATCTCTATTCTGAGTCTTCTGGCTGTTGATTTTGGTTCTCTCTTCGGGGGAGGCGCTATCCCCGGAGGCGCTGCGGCCTTCGCCCTCCAGGGACTCACTGCGCCTGCCACGACTGATTTCAATCGCATCTCCATGCCTAAGTCCTTTAGATTATGTTTTGCAAACATCAACTTATTGTCCGCTGGTGGATTGTGGGGCCCACCTTTGCTATGTCCAACATTTCTATCCTTTCGTTATGTTGTTTTTTGTGTTTTGGCTTGCTTTGCGAGGGCTGCCTGATCCTGGTTGCCCTGCTGCTGTTGTCCTTTCCCTAGTCTCTTTTTCATGTCATTGCTCACGGGGAATGCTTTTTTTTTAAAAATCCTTTTCTCGTTTCCCGGTCGAACATGATTTATTGATTTTATTGCTGCTATTCTTGTTTGATTGACCCCTCCCCCCGCTCACGGGCCCTGGAATGATGCCACACCAGGAAGACCCACAGCAGGGTCTTTTTCCCCACCGCCCTGCCTTTGAACTTCCGGGGCACTTCCTGTCCATAGTTCCTGGGAGTGTATTGGAACAGGGATGCCCAACAGCCCAATGGTCTTTAGTGCTTCCTTCCGGATTCTCATTATAGTGTAATTTTTACTGATTGCGACACCAAGGTGGTTCCATTTTGTTGGCTTGAAATGGATTTAGGACCTTGGTTGGGGAAACCAAGTCCTGTGATCTTGTATTGTATTGTTTGTATTTTTGTCCCTTTGTATATTCCCTAGCGAATTGGTTTGCATGTGTTCTGCCTTTCTAACTGGAAGGTGCACCAAAATTGCCGTCGCAGCACCCTGATTCGTTCTAATTATACAACTAGTGTACACCTGCTTCCCTTTATGAAAGACTTGGGTCCTGCAGGGCTTGCAGGGCCTGCAACTGGGTGGCGTTTGCAGACGAAGCCAGCCGGAACACCCTACCACCTAGAAGCCTTGAAATCGGCATGATATGAGGGTACGGATCACTATTGATCACAACTCAGAGGACTCAGAGGCGACAAATTAGCAGCATAAGCACCAATCGATGCTGTTATTCGCTTTTCGCGGGGTCAGTCACGCCACACCCACTAGCTTCGTCCCCTAAGACCGCGTGGCTAGGTCTTATACGAGGCTTGGGGAGAACAACTACCGGAACGTGGTGACGCTGGCGGTCCGCGGCCTGGTCAACACAGGGAAGCCCACAGCCGATGTGGTGAACGTCTTGAAGAAAGGCCTGGGCGTCTTGGGCTACGCGGAGGAGCGCGCACAGGAGACCTGGCTCCGAGCGTCGGACGGGCGCTCCTACAACCAGTTCAAAGCTACTGAGCGGCCTAGCTACCTCCTAGGACCCGTCGTCAGCTTGTCATGGCCGGTTTAGACTGAGTACGGGCAGTGAAGTCTAGAGGATTGGACCAAGATTCAACATGAAATCATCTCTAAAGCTCACTGCTGCACTGCACCCCATGAAACGTTTCAGGACTGTCATGTTTGATTGTCTTTGTTTGTGTGTTTATGTTCCTTTTTTAATCTATTTGTCTTGTGCTGTTTGTTTATTCTTTTGGTACAGTGCACCTGTTCAACGTTTTCATCCACACCATCACAAAGCTACATGTTGTTCACAATGGTTCCAACAAATATATAACAAGAAGAAGAACAACAACGGCAGTAAAGCAGCTCCAGGCTCCAGGTGCTTTTAATTCACATGCAGATGCAGTTATTGCCGAGCCCATCCAGATGCAGTTATTGCTTCCGCCAGGAGTTGATCCACAACATTCCCCCCGAAAAGAGCGAAGAGATCTTGACCGCCCTGAAGTGATGTCGAGGGGTCGCGGCCGGCCCCCCCCCCCCGAAGGGGCGGGGCGGAGTTGGAGCGGGCGGAGGAGCGGGAGGAGCGGGTGGTCTCCAAAAGGAGCCCTTTTCGCCCAAAACGAAGAAACGGGCCAATCTCGTTGACATTGTTAGACTCTCAAACTCAGCAAACCACGAGGTCACTGCTCACCAGTGGTTGACTAAAGCCACAGGCCACAGACCTAGAAGTTCTGGCTCCCTTGTAATCAGTGGCCGCCTGGGATCGTTTGGGCAGGGTTCTGAACTACCTGCAGCTGGCGCGGCCTTTTATCCAAGATCAAAGCAGAATGTAGAAGATGGGTCAGACCGTTCGTAACACCGTTCACAATTCACAATATAATATATGCCTTCTATCATGTTCTATCCATTTTATGTAAATTTGTGCAAAGTCTTTGCGTCAACAAGTAGGACCGTGAGCAGATTTGGCATCCTGGACTGGACTCCTTAAGGGAGTCCACCGAACGGAAGAGCTCTCCCAAGCGCCCAAAGAAGGCGCTCACGCCCACGCTTCCCAATCGGTTGGGTCCGATTTCAGCAGCTGTTTTTCCGCCGGAGTGGTGGACGGTGGTCCCCAAAGGAAGCGTCGAGGACCATATATGACTCGCAAAAGTGAGGCATGACCCGTAAAGCTGCATGTTTGTAATCTGATCTACTATAGGCACTCTTTTACTGATGTCATTTGAGGAGGGAACCAGCACAGCCCAGCACTCGCCCTTCCTAAAAGGAGGGCTTGTGTTCCAAACTTATTGTTGGTGGGATGGCCATGCCATCCCCTCCATGGGGGAATGCGCGATGCTTTGGCGTTTTGGCACGGAACATGGGTTGAGCAGTCGTTCGAACGGTCTCAGGATCGACCTAGAATGACGCACCTTCTGGTGTTTGTGCCGTGGGAGAACACAGGTCATGTGGTACTTCTCGAACCCTCCAGGCAATGGAACCATCTTTGTTGATGCGTTTCAAGTTGAGGAGGGGTGTGTGAGATGTTACAATGAGATGGCACAACTAGTCGAGCTGGGGTTTGCTTCAACATTGTGGGACGGAAAAACGGCCAAATGCTGTGTTTTTCCGGCAAAACATGATTTCATCCACACAATGCTCAAGATTTCCCTCTTGTCAGGCTCAAGCTGCAGTCTAGACCCAGCACAGGGTGAAGGGCTGCATCGCAACCAAGGAGCTTAAGCTCACCGAAAAAACGGACCATGCCGCTCGTGCCGCTGCCGTATCGCATTCTGGTGGAGAAGGATGAAGGAGGCCAACATTGGCTTGTGGTACTGTGGTCTGTGCAGGTCAGGCATGACCCAGGCTTGACGGAAGAAAGCAGCGCCACCAAGACACGGCGAGTGGACTTCCACAAGAGACTCCGTGCACACGATGGGAACATCTTCATTCAAGGCAAGGGCAGTGCAGAAGATGGCAGAAGCTGGTTTAGATTAGGGTGTAGCAGTGTAGCCCCAGTACCAGTGACAGTCAAAGATGATCACGATGTTTGAGAAAGACCTGCAACCTAACCATCACTCACTGGCAGCTGGCAGAATAGGATATACCCTCGTTAGATAGATGACCATGTTTCGGCTTACCGCATGTTTAGGCGATTCTCAGCTTTCCGAGGCGCCGCGCCGTGGTTCGGAAGTCATGGGCGAAACTGGCGCCAGTTTCGAGGATTTGGGTTGGGTTTTAGGGTGGCTATGGCAACTATATACTGCTCACGGCTGGGGTGTGCTCGATTGTGCAGGTGGTGGCACTGTGCTCCCTGCACTTGACCGGGATGCGAGGACAGCCAATGCTCGCTTTGATTGTCAGGCGACCCCGGCACGGGCCAAGCCGGCCATGTATGCAGCGCAGCGGGGCCGCCGTCATGATGGCCTGTGGAATTACCAGGACTGAGTTCAGAGCTAGAAATTCACCAGAATTGTATACACATGTTATCACATGTTGAAAGGGATGTTCTACAGGAAACCCTCCATATTTTGCCAGTCCATGGTATGGGGGACATGTTCTGAAGATGGCCAACCCCGTGATTTCTTGAATTCAGGAGGGTCGCAAGTCCTACGCCAGTGTGATGGCAGATGCTGATATCCAAGCCTTTATTTATGCCAATCAGGATGTTGCCATGGCAGCAGACCTCAGCGCAGGAGAGGGGAAGCAAACCTTCCTGGAAGTGACCACCCACAGGATGCCTAAGTCGCAGAAGATCCTGAGGGAGTTGGCGAAAGGGTTTGAGAAGCTTGGTGGACTCCTTTTTGTTTGGATGTTTGGATGGGTGCTACAGTAACCACACCTTCATCAACAAATAGTTTAACTATGTTTAACTTTATACCGAGGAAGGGTCGCCGGGCAACTACATTGATGGAATACCTCAGGACGAAGCTCAACGATACAGAGAAACACGGTTTCACCACAGATTTTGCCACAGGAGGCAAGAATTGGGAATGGAGAGCAGCGAAGACCCTCGCAGAAGGCCTTCTAATCCCGGCAGCAGCCGATGGCCTCGCCAGGCCCTTTAAGATGGAGACTTGGAAGCCGAAGTGACGTTGCCAGTTCATATGGTCGCCCATCAGAATTTGAAACGGGTAACGACATGTTGGGGGCCTCGGATGGGCAAATCCCAAGGAGAAGGGCATCCTTTCCAACCTGGATATCCGCAATGACACTTTGTTGGATGAATCTTGGCCGTGCATTTGGTCACTCGGTCACTCTTTTCTCGGCCGCTTTCGATTTGCAAAGAGTTTCAGGACCCAACCTGCTTACAGCAGACCATTTATTCCTTTCAATCAGGGAGCGGAACGCGGGCTGTCCCTTTCTATTATATGATATTAATTGATATTATATGATATTTATATATATATATATATATGCGAACCATTTTTCATAGGGATCATTGTACAGGAGTATAACATCACTAGCATCATAGAGAGTACGGTTTGATTGTACATTTTGTACATGCGACTTCACTGCAGCCCTTTTGCAAGTGCTGGTTTAAATCCTAAACACGTTTCAACTCTTTAGACCAGTGCGTTCCTTTTGTCGTTCGGCGAGTTTCTCAACGCAAAGCAGGCCTACATCCTCGTCCGGCCCAATGGTCACTGGGTCACTGTGGACCTCACCACCGCCATCCTCACCTTGGTGGCCTGGTTTTCTTCGCCCAAATTGATGAGTTTTCCCAGTGGGTGAATCCATCCGACATGGTAAGCTCATGGGAAGGGAATTCGCATGCTCTGGATGCTCTGATGACTGAATTCGCAGTTCGACCGTCAAACCTTGGTGGAGGGGGTCCATATCAATTACATAGTTTGCAGTTTGCAGGTGGGTTATTGGTCAATTTAGGCTGTTGGAGTTGCAAAACCTTTTCACGTGGGTGGTGGTTATTGTGTTGTAGTTAAATCTATATATTTTACATATTTATCAGCAGTCTACATTGCTGGCTGGGCAGCTGTGTTTGCAAGGTGGTGGGTGGAATTGTGGCCGCTGTGGCGCGGGGCCCTGCAGTGGTTGAAGCAGGGGCCTCCACAGCCACGTTGGCGAGGTCCTGGTCAACTGCGTCAACGGTGGCGTCGGTGTCAGAACTATCACAAGCAACGCAGGTTGGAGTCCGAGAATTCGTGAATTGTATTTGGGATGTAAAGCCCGGAGGCCGACCATATTAAACTCGAAACAAAGTGTTCAATGGTTTTGTGGCGAGCAAAATGAGCCTCTTCCTTGCGCAATTCCATGCAATTCCGCTCATGTCAGGTCGTACCGTCGTAGCATTTACTGGGATGGACAAGCCTGTGGTCCCAAAAACGTTTCTATGTACAGGAAAGGCCGTGCCGGTTGCCCCCGGGCGTGGCCTCAAAAGTCGTTGTATTTTGTTGCATTTACAGTAATGTCCTCGCCTTTGGTGGTTGTGGCCCCTAAGCCGTGGCGTGGTATTTTGCAAGAGTTGGCCGTTCACCCCGCTTTGGATTGACCAAGTTGTTCAATGGTGGGGATTTCACATGAACCAACGAACGGGCGGAATAGGCAATGTTTTTGATGAAGGGCGTTGGTGTTGTTGGCTCTGTCCTCACACCTGCAGTTTCCCAGCGGTGCCTGATATCAGGCTGCTTCCGATTGCTGCCCGTGGTGCTGTGTAATGATATCATGTGTTTGCGCGGGCTTGCAGTACAGGAGATGCTGAGGTCAACAAACAAGGCCCTAGAACCTTGCGAATTGAAGCTTCCGTGTGGAGGGCCCCTGATATCGCACCAATTGAGTACCTTGTGGGTGTCGGACTCCAAAACATGTGGTGGTTATCCGACGCAGGCCACAAATCAGCGGAAAGCATATGAAGGAATCATAAGTATACCAGATCCCACCGTGGTCCAATTTATACCGTTAGGAATTGGCGGCACCGTGGCCCGTCCCAAAAAGCTGTGCCAAAAAGCTGGATCAGGGCGGTAGCTTTCGGAGAAAACAGATTTGGAGGCCAGAAAACGGACCCAGTTTTGGGGCCAAAAGGCCGGAACTTTGCAATGCATTGCTGAGAAGAAATAATTGCACATCACAAAGCTTTGTCATATGAGCCTTTCTAGCCATATCTAGCCATACATATTGTCCATGAACTTCCAGATCTTGCCCCCGCCACCGCCAGGTGGTGGCAAACGCAGCCAAAGGGGCATCTTCGGTGAGCCAAGCAGTGGTTGCAATCCGTGCAGCCGCTGCGACCATGGCGGCTGGTGCAGCTGGGGCGGCTGCGGGTGTGGCACACCTCAGTGAACATATTGTTGCTGAGCATGCTGAGAAGCAGGCGTCGCAGAACTCTGGTCAAAACCTTTTCTTGGGTAAACTATAACCAACAATGGGTAACTTATAACTTTTGTAGGCTGTTGTAACACTGTTGTATCCCTCTTCCACATGGCCCACATGGCGGATTTGGCCAGCAGAGGTGATGGCCGAATTTGTGAAGCAACTGGATGTAGCCGTCGCCAAGCATCCGAACATGTGCTTCAAACTGGCACCTGGTGCCTTCGGCTCTAAATCCCTCAGCTCCAAGATTTAGACCGATGGGTTTGTTTGGCGTGTTTGTCTCTCCTGCGACTTGTTCCTGCAATTCAGAAGGACAGCTACTCCAGGTGAGCTGCCCATACAACACATGTTTGTTTGCCAAATTGAGGTGATGAGCGGTCTGTTTGGTGGCCCGATTTCTTCAGCCATCCTGCCACTCGGAGGATCAGCACAGTAAGTAGCAGCTCTCCTTAAGGCCCAAGTGGGTGGGGTTGTTCCGTTTACTTTCAGGATGTGTCTCCCGCATAGCAACAACGCTAGTGCGCGTGTAAGTTGGTGTTTTTTCTCATTTGCAGCGGCTAGCTGCTCGGGCTGTCCAAACCGTCCACGAAAGATCCACGATGAGGTTCGCATAAACAGCGATGTGTCGCGAGAGATCTATAGCGATTGTTTTCATGTACAGGGCAGGGCCTGTGAGCCTGAGCAGGCCATCGTTTGGCAGGGCCTGGCTGAACTGGACTAGACACATGTCTCCACTGTCACAGACGAACGGCCCAGCCCTCACACAGTGCATAATGGATTCTCCGATTCCTGTCCCATTGCGCAGCTCTGACAGTGCGTGCAGTACAGGATTGCCCTTCCCAACCCACAAACTGCGATGGTTGCACATGATGTGCATTTTCGGGGAAATCCCGAGCAAATCTTTGCAAAAACTAAAGCGCCCCCCCACCACATTCCTGAGCTGCATCACCCTGTGTTGGTAGCTGGCACGAGACTTGGATACAGTTGTGCCTGACTCTATTCTAAGCCTCCTCCAGGACATTCCTCAGCAAGGTTTGTCGCACAGACAGTCAATATATATATATATACACATCACAAAAACAAGCCACGCAATTGCAATGTTACATGTAGTTCCCTAACATGTTAACTATGCCTGGCTTTAGGACCATGCTTTGTGATGAGGCCGCGACGAATAAAGAAATTTTCTGCGAAGAATGGCCACTCCATCATGGACAAAACATGATCAACCACTCACCAGTCCCCCAAGTGCATGATCCCCCAAGGCCAGGCAAGTTGGGTTTTGCAAATATTCTGTCCGTTCATGTCCGTTCCTCATCCATTCGTCAGCTGAGCGCCACTTGGTAGCAAACCGGGAATCAAAACCATCCAGGCCAACCCACTCGCGTGGTTGTCGCCCTCTACCTGGGGTCGCATGATCACCGACGCGGCCAAGACGGTGGTCGTGGAGACGATTTTGGTCGACCCCTCGGAGGAGATCATAGTGGCAGTGGCGGAGCATTGCGAGAACCCGGCACATGGCTTCTCAAACACAAAATGAAAGGGCACCGTCAAAGTTGAGGGACGCCAATGTTCAGACATGTTCAAGTACATGTTCAGACACCCATGTTATAGAAATACCGGAAATACAAGGTTCAGACTTGTAAAACAAAAAACGAACTGAAATCCATCCCCTCAGTAAGCATAAAAATTGGCGTTTTTTCTTGATTTTCAAAAAACTTTGATGTCAGTCCTGATTTCATAAGGATACAATAGGATACATAGATACCGTGGAGGAGTAAAGTCGATCGATCAAAGACGAGTAGGGTGGGTGCTGGTGGGTGCCCCAATTTTGGAGAGAAAAACACATCAATCTTATAGAGAAGAGACCGTCGAACATGTGAGAAGACGTGAATATATACTGTAGGTGTGAAAGCAGAAATTAAAAAAAACAAAAAAAAACACATGAAAGAACAATCAAAATTATTTCACTTCTGGAATTTTGATGTCTGTGCAGCATTTGTTTTTGTTCTTGCGAAATTATTGTGGCATGTCGGAAACATCGGATGTACAAATGGAACATTATCGGAAAAGAACGGAATTGTTGCCAAAATGTGTTGTAACTTCTTATTAAATTGTTGTGTTATATTATGTTCCTCTTTTCTGTGTAAACCAGCGTCATGAGTCATGGGCCTAATTTCATAAGAAAACACAATCGAGATCTCTATTTTAAGCCCACATTTTACCGGCTGTCCATTGTCCATTGTGTTTTGATCGTTTTAATTTTTTTAAAGATACTTTCTGTGCACCCCTGAAGTGGGTCCCTTATATAACATTGCGAGAGGCTCGAATTCACAAGGGGATCAAGGGGGTGCTTTCAGGATGTTGAACTCGCTCTTTGGGAACAAACAACACGATTTGTTGGCATGCCACGACCAGCTTAGCAAGGCAGATACGTTGCCCTCTTGGTTGGGGTGGTGTTTGATTAGTGAAAGGTGGTGATAAGATAAACGGTGGTAAAATCCGACCAGGATCATGCCAGAACAAGAAAAACACCCAAACTGGCCCCTAACATCCACAGTGAAGATCGTTTTTCGAACCATGCAGAACTGCAGAACCTCAGGCTTTAGCATCTCCAATCATGGCCTTGAAGTGGTTCGTGGTGATGGAACCCGACGACCCTTTCGCGAGTGAGACCATGTGAGACCTCCCCCCGGCGCACATGTACAGAGCCGGTTGGGGGTGGCCGCTGTTTGATGCGACTGGCGATGTCAAACTGAGTCAGAACAATGAGAGCCCATGAAGACGACATTTTTGCCCAGAGCGGTTGATGAGTGCTGCCAAAGAAGCAACAAGCAAGCTTTTGACTTGTGTAGGCACAGGCTTGAGCAGCTTTGACTTCATGTTTATGGTTTGCTTGGCAAAAGCCGGCATTTGACCGAACACAACCTTTTCTTGCTGTACGGCTGACCAAAACAGTTGTGTTCCCGTTGCTTCGCTTCCCGATGTCCAATCAATTTCTTCAAGAAATCCTTCACATTTAGCCTCAACAGGTTCATTTCAACCATTCCAATGCCCACACAACAGGGAAAGTACCAGACCGCACCCCGCCAGCATCGCCTGCCCAAAATGGTTGCATTCGAGTCAGAGGGTTTGGAATTCGATTCTTGGTTCAGGTGTGACGGGGACTTCGACGACCAGAAACATTCGAGAATTGCTTCACCAAAACTGTCCCACTAGAGCCGCACAAGCCCAAACCAGACCAACCACAAGCCCATGTGACATGTGCGCCGGCATAGCCAAACAACCATCATCATCGCAGCTACCCCGTTGTTCGGGGTCAAGGCGTCGGTTTGATTGGCCTCACAGCAGGAAGTTCCTGCCGCACAGTCACCACCAGTTCATCTCACCCATGATCGGACTCACCTTCAACTGTGCGTTCGCTTCGACCGTTTCAATGAGCCGCGGATTGAATCGACTTCTCCTGGTGAACGTCGCATTGAATCCGACGGTCACGTCCAACCCGACGGTCACGTCCAGCAATCTGGATGGCCCTGCTTTATTTATCATGGGAGTAGGCTTTATTAAACTGTATATTTACACAACATATTCATATACATCATATACTCTATATATATATACTATATGCAAGATTCTGGCTCTCGTGGCGGGAGCCCGCACCAAGTTGAGGCATCCGTTCACTCAGTTTCAGGGCTCCGCTGACGAGTCGGATGTTCAGGAAGCCAAAAACAACAGCAGCATACAGCAGGAGTCGCATCGAATCTTGAAGGTGGTACCATCGGCAGCCATCCCTGGGGAGTCGAGAGGGTCGGTGACCCGAGAGGCCGAGGAAGTTCCTACAATCTACCAACTTCAGGGGGTTAAAATACTGTACTCAGATTGTCGAACTGGACTTCTAGCGATTACATATCACCTCAGCACATCATCCTAGACACTAGACACTTAAGAATCCCAGGTATGACCCTGTGCCCTTTGATTCTTGAAAGGTAGGGGAAAGCCCGTTGACTTGGATCATCCCTGGGACCTCTTGAGGATTCCCAATCACTCAATGAAGTCATGATAATTCAAGCGCATGCAGGTGAGGTCTGTCAGACACTGAGATCCCTTGCGACCCTGGATGGCTCGCGTCCCAGGTGAAGATCATTTGCCTCCGGCTTTGGCCCCTTCTGTGGCCTCACGCTTGGATCGCTGCTGGCATGCAGCTTGGATGGCGACGAGAGCGACGAGTTGGCCAGGGTGGCCTTGGAGGGACAATGGTAGATTAAGAAGCATCAATCAATCAATCGAGATCAACCAATCAATCAACCAGCCAATCAATCAATCATGTAGTATGATTAGTGAAGTATCAATCTTGCATCGGAAACGATTCCTTCAAAACCTTTTTGGGATTGTACATCCGGCCTGGTAGCCACTAGCATTTGGGCGTGTCCAAAGATTGTTTATTTATTTTGCCAACCTAGGTTGGCAGGTGATGGTGTCTCGCTTTTATCAATGTGTTCTGCAGCATTTGCTACTGCAGCAGTTGCTATGACAATCGCCCCATATCGCCCCCGTTGCAGCAGTTGCTATGACAATCGCCCCGTTTTGTTTTGTAATTTCACGGGCAAAAGTCAAGTCCCAGTCCATATATTAATTTGGTCAGGGTGGGACGGGATGGGTTAATTATGTGGTTTTGAGGGGTCCAGCCGCCAACCGTATTTTGGCTGGTCAGGATTTTTCAAGCATCTCCAATGATCCCAATCCTAGGCTCGTACTAAATCCATCTAAATCCACCTTTCTACTGTAACTTGCTGCAAACAGGGCTCCCCCAAATCCAATGAACCAAAGAGGGTCTTTGAATTCTGTTTGGAAGAGGGTGCTTCCGGAGACTGTTTGTACTTCCCCGAATCCTTCCAGCCAGAGATCACCCCTGCCAGCTGTAGCCCAGGCGTGGCGGCGACTGGTGCAGAGCGACCGCGCAGGGGAGTTGGAGTTGTCGGTGGCTTGGAGCGATGGCGGCCGGGGCGATGTGCAGGTGCAACGCCTGTTTCTAATGGCTTTTTGTTACTAGTAAGGCACCTGTTACTACTAGCGTGGCACTTGTTCCTACTAGCTTCTTGTTACTAC
>CAXAMN010000891.1:917993-948016 GCA_963970005.1 Durusdinium trenchii
AAAAAAATGAAAGGACTTTTGAACAACCCCCACATGGAGTTGTTCTTTTTCTTCCAGGAGTGCAGGAGTTTGTCCATCTACCGCATACATTGACTACCACTGTTTTCAGTCCTCCTACTAATAAAGCCAGACCACACATGAAGCCCAATGTTCCAACTTTTTGTATATCTTTGGAGGTCGGGATGTCATTTCTTTTCCTGCTTTCTTTTGGCATGGAAGATGTCCGAAAAGCTTTTCAACAATTGTCAAAAAATCAAGCAGAGAGTGCCCTCAAGATGAAAACAGGACCACATGCGTGTCAACCCCCCCCACACCCTAGAATCAAGGGCCCTCAAAAGTGCAGGCTTTGCTTTCAGGTCCAACCTGCGCACCAGTTCGCCCATACAGGTTCAGCCTACGCTGCCCCATCTCTCTAAGTTCGGATTTGTTCAAGTTACAGAGGTTGAAGATCCCCACCTGGTTTGTCCAAGCTCTTGCTTTGTCCAAGCTCTTGCTCTACAGAGCTGGGCATTTGAGGTTCAATTGTTGCGCATGCAGATGGCGCGTTCGCAGCGCCGCTGTATTCACTGGTGGCATCGTTGGGCAGAACGAGGTCCTGGCAGGCTGAGACGTTCAGCTCTAGGTTGGCGCTCCACTGTTTGCAGCCATTGGATGGAGCACACAGGATTCACATTGTATCCTCCCATGGTTTCATGGCTACACATTACCGTACTGCTGTGGTTTGTAGAGAACCCTTGTGGGCTTCCCCTTGACCCCGCACGATGACTCGACTCGTTCGGAGCCACGTGACGACGTTGAAGCCGATCAGCCACCGACGTCGGTGCGGCGTGACGTTCCATGCACGCGAGAAGCGAGCGAACGGAGAGTTTGGTCTATATTTGTGACATACCTTAGGGCTCCAAGTGCCTTCGAAGGTGTTTAGGGATATTATATATATATATATCTTTTTTTGTTTGTTATATATAGTTATATATTATAGTAATAAAAAACATTGACAATAACAATAACAATAATAATAATATTAATAATAATAACAATAATATATATATATATATAATACACACCCCAGACAGGAACAAAGTCCCGCACTTCTCAGCCTCGATCGACTGCGTGTGACATGCACCATGGCTTCGACCGTCAGGAACGATCGGCGGCGTTTCCGGCCCTGCTGGAGACCCCAGAGCTGGCTAGATCGGACTCCCTTTGGGAGTCTGGCTAGAGCAAGGCAGTTGGCTCTAGGCTTATGCTGCGCGAAGAAAAGGGACCCCAAACTTTGGGCAGTTGGTCTACCTTTCCCCAGCCACTTTGGGCTTTACAAAACAAAGATAGACATACTGTAGATAGACAACTAGGGACGACAAGTAGACATAGATGGTGCATTCCATGGTGTTCAGGTGTGATTGCAGGATCTCAATCGACTGGTGGTTTTGCGTTGTGTCGTTTGCGTTGAGTTGTCCCTTCATGTCCCCTCCAGCAGTAGTTCAACCATATCAACAGGTACGGTACATGATCCCAGCTGCATGTCTTTTCACGATTCAAGATGCACCACGCAAAAGAAGGCACGTGAAGATTCCCGGTGCTTCCCCAAATCCTGGGAGTATTCCATGGGCTGAGGCGCTCAGCGCATGGCGCTGCGCCGATGGCGCGAGGCGCTGCTGGAAAAACGCCAGTGGCAAGCCATGAGAGACCAGGCCCACGTCGTGTGATTGGCGCGGTTTCGGTGTGCTTTTTTTGGACAACTCACCAGGCCAGAACGGGGTCCTACCCAGAGCCTGCAAAAGCCTTCTTTGGGGGCATTGGTTTCCAACTAAATTCCTACAGGTGGAAAAGGCACGAAAAAGTCAACCTTTGTTTCCCGGGACACTGAGTTTGATTGTGCAGTTTGCAGGGTCAAAAGGGCACCATCCACATCGTCCATGTCACGGAATGAGAGGTTGTTTTTGACACGTGAAGCGGAACTATCTAATTTCAAAAGGTGCTTTGTGCAGGATTGATAAATACCTAAAGACATCATAATGTTGTTGACTGTTGGTCAAGAAAGAAATGCAAAACATTGTAAAACAATTTTGGTAGGTTTGTTTTTTAACCAATTTTACATTTTTTACCAATCAACAGACCAAATGGCTCCTGAATGTGTGACTCAAATTCTTGAGCCGTAAACTGCCCACCTTCACCAAGAACAATGACTGCTTCTTCCGTTCACCACAAACCTTGGCTTTAGGTGATGTCGTTGCTCCGGATCTCCACCATGCGACGCACCTTGCACTGGCTCGCCCACCTCCACGTCCGACCAGAGAAGGCCGCTCTGGTCCGACCACGACGGCGACCGTCGACGGGCAGGGACCGGAGGACCGGGTTGACGACCTCCTCGGTCTCCGTTTCGGATCGTGCACGGCACAGCACAAGAGGGCAGGGCAGTGTCGCAGGGCAGTGTCGCAGGGCAGGTTTGAAGAAGTTTTTATCATGGTATCATGAATTGGGCACCAATGTGCCGTAGAAACCCGCCAATGAATAGATTCAATTCATGTTCCTGAATCTTAGAGAAGCATCCAGAACCCCATCCATCCACAGGCTTCGGGAGAAAAAACCGTCTTCCAGGAATCCGTTCTCAGGTTCTAGGCTGGTTTGCCATGGGTGTGGGTGTGTGGAACATGGAATTTGCAAGACCAAAGTAAGCACCTGGTCTGGTCCCGTGGCTTTTCATCGTAGTTCACCGCTTCATAGAATTCATGAGGCCTACATTCGCACATCCTGGCACTTCGGTCGTGTTTCTCCTTCACTCTCCACAACCCTTGCCAGGTGCGCCGCCAACAGCGGAGGGCCTTGGCACGGAGACTTGTCTTGGACATTGATGAGGAATAGAGGGACGGTTGACCTACATTACTTGGGGGTCAACCAGCGTTTCCTAATTTCGACCCACGTATATCTTGTTATTTGTTATTGATAACGGTTACCCTCACCTTGGTCTTCCAAGTTGTTCTTTTGCAAACCCTTGTTTAAACCACCAGCGCTGCAATCTCCGATCGTCGTGGACCTCTAGATTGAAACTGGCGGTGAGGAAAAGGTGGTTCAAAGCTCCTGTTCAAGTTCCATTAATATCCACGCCTTCTTTCTGAAAACGCTCCCGGGGCTGCATAATGCAACCACACCATTATTCTGTGAGATGGTTCGCTTGCCCTAGCTACACTGCACACTGTTTCCAATCGGTCCGTGTCAACGACGAAGGTGCTATATCATGTCCTGCAAGAGGGCAGGTATGACTCGGTATGACTTGTCAGGTTTCCCAACTGCGCCCTTGTTCTGCAGCGTTTTCAGATGTTTTCAGAGTAGATTCCACAAAACCCCAAGATGTCCTTTAGACGGGGTTTTCTATGGTTTTCTATAGATGACCTTTTGGGGGATTGTACCATCTACTCGTCACTGACGCATGGGTCATGTGTTTGTAGCCATTTGGCCGTGGCTACTCGTAGCAGGCAATGCCGGGGGGTCCTGGGGGAACTTCCCGAGCTGCTTCGCTTGCTTCGCCTGCTTTGCCTGCTTCGAACGCCTTTGAAGGGGTTCGATGATTGGCGAAGTGCCCATGATGGTGCCCCATGTTTTTCTCTCTCTTTTTTTAGCATCGGAGGTAAGAACAGTGCACTAAAGTGCAGTTATCAGTGATCAGTTATCAGGGGAATTTGAGAGCGCAACGTTTCAGCCAGTTCAGCTGAGGCGGTGAACAATAGAATCCTCCGTCTACGATTTATTTCACTTTATGTCAGTTTTTGTGCAATCTACTCTTTAACAAGCATATGCAACTTGATTGGACACATTTGGGAACACCTTGCAGACCTAAATAGGCTGTTGGAGGCTATGGGTGCGGTGGCCATGGCCACAAAAATTGGCAGCCGCCCAAAATGGCTTAGGGGGTTGATCAGACACTCCAGGCAAGCGCACTACCGGCAAAGCCTCCGCAAGAGTTGGTTGAGTTGGGTCAGGCCCAGCTTTGGGACATTGGGCGACGTCACGGAGTCGCGTCAGACCGCGTGTGTTTTGGGCTCACCTACTCGTAGGAACTTGTATCATCTTGTATCTCCCAATGGGAGTGCACAAAGAGTCGCATGTGAACATATGTTTCTACTATGCAACCTAGTGCAGGTGGCAGAAGAATTCGTGTTGTTTTGAAGTGTTTTTTGCCATTCTCAGAGGTCTTCCCAATACGTTGCTGATGTCCTGTCCCTTAGGTAGTTCTTATTGGCCTGGACGCAGTGATCTGACAAGTCAACCATTGATCTCAGCTTGTGAAGGAAGCCACCTTCAATCTTAAGAAGCGATAGGACCTTCCCGAAGCAATACCAGTAGCTCTGCCCTATAATACACTGCTTAGTTTGGTTGAACACTGTCCTGGCCTTTTTGCTTAGTTATATAGTTTGTTTTTGCACGTCGGCCGCAGCTCAGAACAGCCCATCCTTACCAACTCAATAAAAGCGTTGCCTCCCCTCCAAGCTGAAGTCTAAGAAGTGGTCCAAATCGGTGGGGAGCGATGTAGAATTATGTTATCATGTTATCATTCCTGGAGTTATAATATTGACCAATCCAAAAGCATTACCAGTTTCCTATTGCTTTTCTCCTATCTATCTAGTCCATGATGACTATATGGCAGATTGGACAAGGAGTTTGGACAGCCGCAGCTTTATCTAGGTCGAAGCCAACTTACCCAGCCGGCCACCGTTGCTGTGGTGTCTCAACCAAAAGATCTTTGGATCAATATTCCTCCTAGCTGCTAGGACCTAGCTGGTTAGGACGGGAGTGAAGGAGCTGGAGGTATTCAGATTCAATAGGGAGTCAAGGAGCTACAGGGAGTGCCCTCCAGCTTATACGCACAATATAGTATAATATATATATATATATTATAATATATCATATATATGTAGTATACGTATTAGAATTATATTATTAAGTAATTTAAATTTTCTACCTATATACACAAACAACAACATCAAGCATACTGGCTTTGATACTCTTTGGGACGGGCAGACGGTTTTCCAACCCACGGCACCCACGTCCGCCAGATATGCCTCGCTGTCACGGCGGCGTTTGCATGCTCAGCAGCGACTGGACCGAAACCAGGCAGCCCAGGCCCTGGGCAGGCGTGGGACTTCAACGCAGACGTCAGCGGCCAGTTGGTGCAGATGGAAGCATGTATATATATATATATTTATAGTAGATGGTATATATCATGTACATGGAATGTGGTGGGTTTAGTTTTGAAGTTCACGTCATGTCCCTGGTGAAGTTAGCGGCTCCAAAGTCTCGTCCTTTTCAACTCCCACAGAGTTGATCATCGCGACCGATCAGCCGCACCACAGGAAGTTCCTGTCGCTGACGGTTTGGGGGGGGTCATCGCACGATGTTACCTGAAAGGATCGGGGGATTCGCACAACTCCAAGGACATCCCAGTAAGTCTACGTCGGCATGACGTTGATGCTTTAAGGAAGAATATGGGAGGAGAGCGGAGGTGCACCCGGCTTATGTGCCCCGGCGGCGTATGTCTTCTTATTGCCCGCTCTATATTGGTATAGGTGTTCGATCTGGATCTAAACGGCACTGCGTGCCCAAGTTGTAGTGTACAGACATGTTCCAAGTGAATGATTCTTTTGGGGGGCTCCCCTGCACAAGCAGAAAGTCATTCGTTGGCAGGTGCTCCCACTGTTCCACCCAAACATGCTCGATGTGCTACCCATTGCTGCCCCCTGTAGCCGTAATGCGAGCGCGTCCCAGCAGTGGGCGCAGCTCCCGGTTCCGCGCCTCGTGAAGCATGCCCAAAACCAAGGAAAGACCGAAGCTTGGCCACTCCAACACCTAGGACCTACGACACCTGGAATGTCGTGAACGGATAGTCAGCCCCGAAAGTCCACAGAACTCCCCAGCCCATCCACGTTCCTCGCGCACCTACGTGCCGCACGTACGTGCCTATCCGCGCCATGGCGGCCATGGATCAAGCACTAGAGGTTTGGGCTGAAGAGGTGTCTGGGCTTTGACTGGAATGAGCTGGGGCGTAGCCGAAGGCTCAGGGAGGCTCAAAATCCCGGTGGTGACCCCGTTCGATGTCGTACATGCTACATTGCTACATGTTGATCTTTAGGCTCAGCATGTCGCAAAGAAGATGGTTTCCGGGTTTCTCGGCCCCTGAGAGCAAAGCAGGAAATTCGGGCAGACACACTGAAAGTGCGATGATCTGGATCTGAGGGGATCTGATGGGTGAAATGCCAGTCTCGTTGCCGTTGGCGGGTTGGTCTCGCTCCCGGCTTTGGGACGCTTTCTCCCCACGTCCGCCATTTGTCTCGACCACGTAACCAATCTGATGACGGACGAACAACGATCAAGCGGACAGAACCAGACGGACGGAGAGAGATGCTCCTCTTCGCACAGCATGAGCAAGCCGACAGCATGAGACGTCTGAGATACCGACCCTGAGACCTGACTAGACCATCCTGGCTGGGTGGTCCTGGTGGGGATCTCTAAGTAGTGTGAGGGTAGTCTATTGGACACCCAGAATGGTGGTGGGGATCAGGTTGCATGATGAGACCACTAAGGCCGCATGCTCGGAGATCGACATGTCAGGTGGCGGCAACTTTGCGAGGGCCACGGCCTCGGCGGCAGAGCCCAGGGACGGGGTTCACAGTGGGGTTCACAGTACGAGCCGTTCCTGGGAGAGTGTCTATAGATGGTTTTGGGTCGGAGCAACGTTCCAGTGGATCAAGCTGGGTGTGTCTTAAAATGGGGATGTATATACAATATAATATATATAACATTCAAGGAAGAAGCGCACATGTCGGGCGGCTGGGAAAGGGATTTTCTCCGCAGACAAATGCACGCAACTACTATGAAGATCCCCTTGCCATGGTGCTTTTGGGCCTTCGCCGCATCCGACTTGAAACGCCGAGCCTCGGGAGCCAGCCGGACTTGTTCTCCGAAGTGGGGGACCGCTAAGCTGGTGCGACTCACAAGGCCAGTGAGGTGTGAAACCCCATGTACTTCGGCAGGTCCTTGTGAAACCCCAAACCCAGCATGGTCGGGAAAAGGCCGCGTGAAGTCCCACTCCCAGTAGATAGGGATGACAAGGGATGACTAAAGGGATTTCCCAACTTCAAACATCTGGAACCGACTTCAAACATCTGGAACCATCTGGAACCAACTTCAAAAAAGGCCTGGGGCCCAGGAAGTCCAACGGGTCAAACCGAACATCTTCAGATGACGTGGACAGGTCGGGACAGGCCGGTTCGTACTGTCGTTCGTACCCGAATTGGAGCACGTGGCGGCCAGCGTGTCACGGAGGTCGTGAGGTTGGTCCGTGAGGGGTACGGGGACTGGATCTTGATGGTCTTTTCAGGGTGTCCGGCAGTTTTTTCCCTTTCAATCAATCATGGAACAAGTGGTAGTGTTGTTTCAACAGGTTCTCGGGATTCATGAATGGTCATGAATCATAGTCCAGAGCCTTGCTTCCGATGTCTTGGTTGAACAGTGCCACCAGTAGTGCCACCCCCTTGAACAGACAACATGCTTGAGATGTGAGGTTTGTGGGAGATTCTCCTGATGATGCCTTGATTCTGACACATCGCAACGACCGACGTGTGGAACCACCAACACGCAGAGGTCACCAACACGTGTGCGACACGACGCTTTTTTCACGCGGTCGGTGCGACACGTGACTTTAGCAGTGCTCCAAGAAGGAGCCGACATGCGCATGTCGGCGGGTGAACGTACCGTGTAGGTCACCCCCTTCATGCCCGTTCATGCCCTCGCCCGTCGTCGTTGTCGAAGCCGAAGCCCTCGGTTCATGGCCGAGGTGTGGATCTTCTCGGCCATCAGCGCCATCGCACTCCTACTGATTCTGGTGGTGCCTTTCATTTGGTGTTGCTCGGATTGGAAGGTGCCCGGCACGGTGAGTGGTGGGGCCGTTTTGTTAGTTTGACCAGCTGGTGGTCATGTTCTGTTTGATCAGGTTTTGCAGAATATGGCAGGTACTTACAAACTGGGGATGTCCTGAATGTTTGCAGGTGCGGCGCCATCGAAAAAAAGCACCCTGGTTGGGCGGGGCGGAACTTCTCCAATTTCCGGACCAGATGAGTCTACGAAATCTCTGGTCCACGGACGGGTGGCCATCACTGATCTCCCGTCAGGTGCCAGTCCTTCCAACATCAGATCACCCCAGCGGCTTCGATCCAGCGAACCCAGTCATTGCATCCAACCAGTGAAAGAGGACCCCAACAGTTGGTAAGCTTTGTAGGCTCTTGATGAACCAAAATCACCCACCATAATGAAGAGTGGTCATTGTTTTTGTTTGCTCCTCTCACATGGTTTTACAATCCAAATGGGGTGTGTTTGTCTCTCTCTCTCTATGTATTCATGATATTATAGTTTATATTAATGACTAGACTGGCACCATGCCCATTTGATGCGAACCGGTGGGACGAAAAAGGATGGTGTGGGATGGTCCGCCACCCATGGGTTCCATCTGACAGTGTCATGGGTTCCATGTAGATGATGGAATCGAGCGAAATCGATCATGAATGGGAATCATCCCAAAACCAGGGTTTCAATCCCCAGGTTCCAAGTAGGAAGGAATCACTGAAATATACTTAAGTCTTCCTTTCAACCCAGTCGTGGGTTCTTGGGGCGCACACCTATCCTGAACCACCCGGAATATGGAAGCGATGCTCGACGCCGAACGAGGCCGCAGGAAGCCCCAACGAGTCTACCCGGAAGGAGCGCTGGTCTTGGTGTCATCGCGGCGCCGTTCAATCGGCGCCCCCACAACGGCGGCCAGATCGTCGGGGCATTTGGGGCGAAGCGATGGCCGTCGGTCCCAGCTTTAGTGGAGAAGGAAAACCTCAAACGGATGGATACTAAGGCCTCCAAGGCCTCAAGACCAAGGCCAGTGGGGCTTAGGTCCGGATGGACGATGTTCCCTCCGGAAGGTGGAGGAGGAGGACGCTTCCGACGTGCCTTTCGGGTCTGAAGGAAGCGTCCCGCGATGTGATCTGGCCTGCTGATCCCAAAGGTGGCCGGAAAGAGACAGTCCCTCCATGCAAACCGAGGCCTGTGGACCAGGCCTTGTTTGGAGAGGATTTCACAGGGTTCTTCCAGCAAATCATGCCATCCACTTTCATGATCATTTCAGGGAGGGTGCGCTCGATATACTCCAACTATCTTCAACTAACATGGATCCTGAGAATGGCGCCCTGAAAGTCTGTCTTCCCCAACTAACCAGTTGTTTCAGGGTCCATGTTAGTAATTAGTCTTCAGTGGGGTTAAGTCGTACGTGTCCGTGCACGTGATGCAAGACTGTACCTGGTGCAGAGAATGCACATTATGGCCTTGGCACTGCAAAGGAGTCCAGTTCTGCTTTGATGTAGGTGCTGCCTATGCATGATGTCCTCATCCTGCACCGTTTTTGACAAGACAAAGAATGAGAAACACACCCACCGGAGTTTTCAGATGGCTTCATTCCCCTTCAGGCCCTTGATAGAGAAACACGCACAAACCATCACACTACAGATGGACAGATGGACAACCTGGTTCACTTTCCCTCCCCCAATCCAAGGAAGTAGACCACACCGTTTAGGAGTTCATTGTCCAAGGGGATGCCTTGAAAATTCCTCACTTCCACTTCATCATTGTAGAGGGTGTTGCTTCGACAGCGGATTTGTTGATGTCGTCCTGTGGTTCAGGTGAAGGTCCGCCGCTCACTCATCTTTTCTTCACCTCTTCGGTGTTTTCAAACAGAACAGTCGTGGGGCCGTTCGGCAGTTTGGCACCGGAGGGGTTATGTATGATATATGTATGATATACCCGGAACCCATTTGACCTCTGTTTTGATAGTATATTTTGGGTGGTTGGTGGTCCAAAATAGAGGTCATTCAGGTTCCAGGTATTTATGGCGTTTTGGTGTCCACGTGTTTTTGTTCCGGGCCCAGGTGGCATCCTTCTTGCATGTTCTTCCTGAAGTGCCAGTACCTCCTCCATAATGGAGCTCAGCAATAGGAATCATCAGAAGGGCCCAACACAGTGTGTTTGCTTCATTGTTTGCACAGAACATCTACCAAGAGCACCTGTTCTGGAAAAAAAACACGCACCATCTCCAGGAAGACTATACCTTGTCTTTTGATGCCACTTGCACACACACTCTTGTGGCCCCTCAGATAACAGCAGCCGTCAAATGAGCTGCCGAACCTGCATTTTGACAAGGCATCATCACCTATCCCAAACACTCCACGTATGCAATTATACATTTATAGTAACAGTTATGGTTGTATCAAATTGACATTGACCAATCAAAACACTTCAATCTAGGTAAATCTGCCAGTCAAGGGTATTCTATGTTCAGGTCCCCCATTTCGTTTTGCAGTCCCGAAGTGAGGAGGCTTGGGTTGATGCTAGTCCTTGGAAGGCTTATAAGAACAACCGGAACGACCTCGCCTCCCTAAGATCGGAGCCCTGACCGGCCGACGACCGGCCAAAGAAGGGAGGACTTGCTCCGTGTTTGGTGACGTGGTGTTCTCCGAAATCGTGCACCACGAGTTCGTGAAACTGGAGACTCCCATTAAGACTGCAACACCGCCATAACGACGCCATCCTGAATTCCTTGCATGTGTGCTTGCCGCCTACAAAGTAAGGAGACCATTGCAACAAAACACTTGGCGGGGGCTGGTTTGCATGTAGACACAGCCATGCCTCTTGACGGACGGACTTTGCCATTCCCCACGTTGCTGGCGCAAAGGGACTTGCTGCACTTTCTTGTTTCCAGCTTCCAGCAATGTTGCTGCTGCCACGGCAAACGCGTTTAGGGCGCTGCACAGGCCCGTGGCTTGAGACAAACAAGTCTTAAATATTTGGCTAATTCTTCATCCCGTGCAAACACGCTCCTTTGAAAACCCACCAGCGTTTACGCCATTGCTAAGTGTGATGCGATTTGGTGAAGTCATGTGGCTAACACACTGTTTGTTGGGGCCTGCCCCGAGCGGCCAGGAGGCGAAAGCCCGGAGCATGGTGCAGGGCTTGGCTTGCCAGGGCTGTTGTTGCTCGCATTTCATCCAAGTCCTAGTTGGCTTTCCAGTCAAGAGGTTGTGCCACAGAAGGTGCTCTCGGGAGCTGGGTTTGACATTTTGTCGAAGGCTTCGCTGAAGCTGGCACTTTCTACGTGTCAAACAGGCCAGGCAAACCGGAAGCTGTGCATGCGGTACGCAAATGTGGTTCCATCGTGTTGACAGCGAAATGACAAATCCACCGTGACATGGATTTGGGTCTCAGTGTGCCCTGCGAAGCGATGCCCCCGGCGGCGCGTTTTCGAAGCGGTGCCTCGCCAGCCTCCAAGACCAAGGTCACGCGAAGACGGGTCAGGATAGGCAAAACGAGGAGCGCCCTCCAGGGACCGGAGGGCGGGAGCGGTGTCAGTGGGACGTCATGGATGTGGTTGTGCGTGGGTGACTCGGTGGCACTGGAGGCCATGCCAGCAACAAGAATTTAAGGAAAACAAACACGCTTATAAGCCAACAGAGTGACAGAAATTAAATGAAAATATATGAAAATATGATATATGTTTACTTTGAGCATGATGTTGTGACATGTTGTGACGTGACCAATCATGATTATTACTCTAGCCATGAACTGCTCATGGCGTGGAATGGGTGCCCAAAAATGTCACCCGGCAGAGCGTGACTTCACTTGAACGGGTTCAACATCCCAACATGGACCTTTTGGCAGGGTTTTTCCCATCCAACAATTTTTCCCCTACCAGCTTATCGGCTTTCGAACAGTGAGCTGAACCCAAGTCCATTCAATAATGTCAATTCCCACGAGGGCACAGGCGCAGATGGATCCATGAGGCCGGAAAAAAACGTGTTGACCCCGTAAATGTCATGTGTTCGTCCATCCTTTCATCCACCGTTTCGGCAACCTTCAAGGACTCCGAAACAGCAAAAACCGTCCTGGACGCGTCGTGTGGCACGTGGGCTCGGTTGGCGCCACTGGACTCTTCGAATGCGGGGCACCAGAAAGAAAGACCTCACATCATATATGAGCATTTTTTTTGTTTGGTTTACCCTGAAGAATCCGGAAGAAGGCAAAAGGCTCTTGTGTGCGTGTGCGTGAAGCCTAAACCTCCACATGCCAATGAAGAAACACACACTGAAGCATCACTGAAGCATTATATAGTAGGAAAGCAAAATGAACAGGTTTCACCATGGTTTCACCATGGTTTCACCATTTCACCGTCTTGTATCCTTGGCCAGGCGCAGGAGGATTTGAAGAAGACGCGGCCCGACCGGGCGGCAGCGCTGCGGCACCTGAAGTGCCTTGGAAAGGAGGATGTGCGGCAACGGTGCAAAGATGATGCCTTTTCATCTATAAAACGCATTGACAAAAGGCATACATGGCATGTTGCATACATTTTGCATATAGTTGGAAGATCCAGGTATGTGCTTGTTATGAGTGCATCCTCATCAATCAAGAGTCCACACTATTTTCCAATACCAACCCCAAAAAGGACACCTCCCTAAGAATCAAGGACCCTCAGTTCGGTGAAGGTTTGGTTCGGGTCCCAACCCTTGCGTTCTGCAGGGTCAAAACCCTCCAGTTTGGAGGGTCCAATGATTCTTCGGGCTGTTTCTTTTCAATTCCTGTCCTTTGCATCCCTTGAGTCGGTTGGTGGCTTCACCCATGGCAATGCCATGGGCTGCCGCTGTCGAAACAGCGACCAGATCAACACCGAACTCGGTGTGAACTCTGCTCCGCGTCAAAGGCTTTGGACCCGGGCCATTTGCTTTAACCCCTGAACATGAACAGGATTCCTCTAACAAGATCTACAAGGGAGGTCCACCTTTTCCATGGTTTGTTCGGAGAGGACTTGATCCTATCAACGCTGGACAGCTCTCTAACACTGAGGCGCTCGAGCGCTACGGTGGACGCTCGGAAGCGGAAGCGAAGCTCGTGCGCGCGCTCCTGCGCACCGCGCACCGCGGTGTGGGCGGTTCCGGGGTTGGTGAAATAGATCAAAAGAAGGAATATAGAAGGAATGGCCCAGAGACAACATGGTTTCTCCAGGACTTTGAGGTGGCAAGTTTCTGCTTTGTGATGAAATCGTTGACCTGATCTGTTTGGACGGAGCAGAGTCAGCGAACAAACTCGGCGAGTCTACCTCTTTGGTAGCAACAATTCCTGATTGCCATGCATGCCAGACATCGGACGGAATGTTTCACCAGCACGGTGGTTCATGGCCCTCGGTTTGGACGAGGTCGCGGGCTGTTTCAGGTTCGTTGATCAAGCAGTCATGTTTGGAATTTTCCTGACCTTAAAGCTTGCTGAAACGACCAACATTTACCTAACACTTCCAGTGGGTGCCCAATGGAGACCTATGTATAGGGTTGTCCAGCCAGGAGAAGCAGCTTACGTGCGTCTACGGCCCTGTTTTCACCTCCCCGTGTCCACGAGAATTCGGGAATGCAAAGCAGGGATTCGCTTGGGCCATCTTGGGGCCAAGCAGAGGGACCAGCGCGGGAGGAAGCAACTCACTGCTTGCGACCAAGGACGATGAGTACTTGAGTCCCTTTTTCACGGGCATCGAGAAGATGAGCCGCTGAGTTCGATTCGGACACGTAAAAGTGCGGCGAAACACCAAGTGGAATGGGAAGGCAGAACATGGCAGAACAAGAAATAGAAAAGACCCAGGTATGTTCCATGCATTTCTCTTGGGGTGTTTGGACATGGACTCGGTCCAATTGCATCCAATTGCAAGGATGATCTTTTCTTACTTAGCTTCGGCCGTGGATGGCGAAGCTCCCTCGACACGGGATGTCTTCGGGGTCACGAGGGAGGGGCGAGAAGAGTTTGGCCTGCAAGGCGACTTCACTACAGTGGATGCACAAACTCAGATAGATGTCGTTTAGATGGGGATCCTGTTCTGAAGCACTGTGACTGGGGATTGTGCAATCTAGCCTTTATTCACTGCAAAGACTCATAAATATATAATAGGTTTTGAAAGTAACTCTTCCAAGTTGCCAGCAAGATCCATCAAGCATGAAGTGGGATGAAATAGGAACCGAAGACATGTACTGTAAATGTACATGTCTCTTCTCGCAGCACTTGGCTTCTTGTCCGAACTTTTGGCCAAGCCGCCCCCATGATAAACAACACAAAAGCGTGGCGTGGCATTCGTGCGAAGGGGGTTGATTTGTGACTTGATGTCTTTGGGCGCCAGGCCTGCTTTGCCCCCCCCACCCACCTCCGGACCTCCGGACGTCGGGATCGGTCTTTCCGGACCTCGCTCAGCACCACCTGCCAGCACACTCGCTCTCGTCACCAGGTCGTGTGGGAGGCACCGGCACCGTGCTCTATTTCCAGACCTTGAGGACGATGGGCTATTTGTTCGCCACCATGGCATCCCGGACCAACGTGGGGTCCGACGGAGTCCGACGAGGGCGGTGGAGGACAGTCCCGTCGCTGCGTCCGTCGGTGAAGTCGCCGGATGTTTGGTGAAAGGCCCTATCCATTGGGATGCCAGCAGAGGTTGAAAAAACCAATATAGACATCTACAATCATCTACAGACTATTGTAGGTACACTGTATAGGGTCCTATAAGGTCAATTAACCTGCAGGTGTTGGGGAAGTCGCATCGCTTTTCGTAGTGCTTGTGATTGGTGAGTAGTTTCCCAAGCAAAACGACATGCTGTCGATCATCCGACCGGGCTCCAAGCACGTGAAGGGTAGGGACTGGCCCCCGCCAGCCAAAACATCAGCTCAGGAGGTAGTTGGAGTACTAGGGCGTGTACAGAGTCAAGAAGTCCATAGAATTGCAACAAGACCATGACAGACCCATGTCAAGGCTTTGAGGAATGACATCACGAAGTTTGAGGACGAGAGGGATGTCCCCTATGCGTTACTCCTTCATGGATACATTATGAATAGCAATCCACATTTGAATGTCCAATCCCCTCGAGATCTCTCATTAAGGGTACCCGCATCCTTCAATCATCAGATTCAATCAGTATTCCTTTGGTCAGGTCCCTGTTGACAGAAGATGGAACGCTTCCAAAACTCAACCAGTCCTCTTCGCGTGTTCTTAACATTCTTAACGAAGCGTGTCGGCATTCTACTTATACACGTATTCTTCGGAATTAATTGGATCGTCATATAATATGTTGATTATTTCGTTGGTGCCGATGGCTGTTTTTCTCGCGGAAGTTGTTGAACAGCTCCTCAGACAGGGCCACCCTGGTAATATGTTCTGAGACCTCCCATCACCTTCAAAACAGAGGCCGTAAACGAGCATCGAACAGGTCGCTTGTGGCCGCCCGGAGCGGCTCCCGCTCCCCCGGCGCGGCTCGTCTTCTCAGGCGGCGATCACCTTCCCCACAACGGCCTTTTGCTTGTTGGGCACCTTTGCTCCGGATAACGGCCACTCGATGCACCCAGGGACCCAGCGGCGGTTGCCGCGCTGCTTTCCGCACGGAGGTTGCGGAGGTTGGGAGGTTGGGGAAGTTAACACGAAGCACCCAAGGGAGCTGCACGCTTAGCTGGATCGGGGCGTGACGAAATGGCCCACCCACCACTGCCACAAACTGGCTACAAGGGTGACGAACCTTCCGACAGCTCTAGACCCCGGTGGTCGCGTCGACCACTCAGCACTACTCGGAACAGAGCCGCTGGGCGTCAGGTCAGATCCTGGCACGGACCTCCATTGGAAATCTCGGGCTCTATGTGGCCTCCTAGCCGCAGGTGACAGCGGGGGGCACGTCCTGCGTCAGGAGGGGGAGTTCAGAATATGAATGGACCGGTCACGGTCTATTCACTGTACTTTGGATCTTCCAGATGCGGGCAAGCCCTCTGGAGTAAGACTTGCATGACTTGGCCTCACGACTGGTCAGTCGTCCTTTTCTGCAGTCGATGACGCTGTGGAGCCCGGAGGGTGTTGCCAGATGTTGCCAGGCAAATGAACGAAGCATGTTTCATGGCCGCAGTAACTGGGTGGTGGTTTTGGATGAAACCACTGACTCACATGGGAACCACCAACCAGATGATGAATGGCCGGCAGAAGAACTATCACTCTTCACATGTTGGTGCGGCTTTACGGCCACATCCGTGGCTGAAGAACGCCACGAGCCCACTCAGGACACCAAGATCTTGGACCCATTGCCACTCGGCGGAGGGGTATGGAGGGCTGGCTTGAACTCTGGCTCGGTCGACAGCGGAACAAACATGGGTTGGGATGTTTGGGGTCCATGATGGTCCATGTGATTTGGGCCAAGGACGATGGATGAAAAAACTTGTTCTTTCTATGTTTTTCCCCTTTGTCATCCAGGGTCCCATGGTGTTGATGAGAATCATTCGGCCTCGAGTATGTACATCATGTACATCCTCAAGGTGCGCCGATTCACGGGGCATGTCTTGCCACAAAGCATTCTTTTGCGTAGTGGCCTATAGATTCATAAGAACACTGAAGGAGCATAAGTGGCATGGAGAATCATGGAGCAAAAGCACTCGAAACAATTCAAAACATGTCTTCCTTGGTCTGCACGGCTGCGCACGAATCTTCCAAGAGGGACTGGACCAGAGTTTTGTCAGCCCAGGCTGCGAATCGTGCGGGTCAGTTGTGATGGTATGCAACTGCAACTTGGTAGCGATAACTGTGAGCCCATGGATAACCTTTTCTGGCGGACTGGAGAAACCCACTGAACATGAACAGGAGGAACAAGGTTAACTGTTGTTTTCCACGGACACTTCACTCCAGTAAGTTGCGCGTTTCTTCGTTTCTGTGCCTTTGTTTATGTTTATCCTTGCTTTTGAAGGTGGGAATTGGACTTGTTGGTGTTGCAGTGAAACTCCATTGGCACACAAAATGCACCAAACTGAAGCATTGCGAACATGAAGCACTTCATCAAGAAGGTGGCAGTGGCAAGTGCAGCCCTTTTATGTCACAACAACCAGGTGAGTGAAGATTTCTCAAGAATATGGGACACTTGGGGTGATCATTGTATTATAGGCTACCACCCTCGACCGCCCACTAGACCTCCCGTTGAGGAGTGACTTGACGGCCATCTTCGCATGGTTGGACCTCATTGCAGTGTTACGTGGCTGAAAGATCTGCATGAGTCCCAATTGATCCCAATTGTGTTTAGACCCCAAGCGAGCTTGAGAATGGGCAAGCATGGGGGCTTCGAAGAATAAGCCCCCCCCCAAAGAAGCACCCAATGATATTTCAAACGCCTGGGCAGTTGATTTTTCAGATGTCAGATTTAACGATCTCCGGATATCTACGGCCTACAGTCACTCACCTGCCACTCATTTGCCATCGCGCATCCATTTTCCTGGCTGGTGTTGAGCAACATCTGAAAGCACAGACCACTGAGAGTCAGAGTGCTTGTCATCTGATAGAGGCAGACCAAGCAGGGCCCAGGCCTGCGCGGCCCTCCGACGAAATCGTCACAATGGAAGCGGAAACCCTCCTGTTCCTAAGGTCGACCGTCGACTGCAATTTGTGTCCATTGGCCGTTTTCCGCCATGTTGGTCAAAGTACTGTATCCCTAAGGCTCCAAGGGCTTTGGGGTGGGTTTACTGTAGAGGGTCCAAATACCAGGAGGCACTTGGAGCCCTAGGGTATGTCAAAGTGCATCCGGTCCATCGTCCGCCAGGTGCCGGTGAAGCGTGACATGTGGTAACATCCCGGTCACCTTTTGGCTTATAAAATGGGAGGGGTTTCTCCCCCTCCCATAAAACGATTTATAGATAACCAATATTAACCAATTAGCCAATTGCAGTATATATATATATAAATATAACACAATTAGGACATTGGTTATATATATAATATAGCATGTTATGTTATACGATTGCCAAAAGGGCCGCCTCAGTTCTTGAGTGGGACCCTGATGTTTACCCATTCTTCAGGTTTCCCGAAATCATCAAATGACACCGGTAGTATCTGAAATTATACACCTACATTTAGGTGATGTGCAGTGGTAGGGACATTGACATGCAGGATGTCCACTTCGAGTAGGTGACATGTTCTTTTGCTTGCAGCGCAATAGATGGTTTTGAAGACGTGAGACTTGGAAGAATGGGTTCACAGTTTGTCAGTCAGAGCCTTGAGGCTTTGTGTGCTGGAGGGCCCGTCTCAGTCAACCAAGACTTGAGATGATTTGTTGCTTTCCACTTGCACTGTACAACATCTTCATGACGATGGGAGGGTGTTGGTGAGCAGCACCCCTCCAAAAACAAACAACGGAAACACCTTGTAACATCTTGTAACCCAGTCTATTTATCCTTTCAACTCCAGGCTTCGGGGGATCATTTGTGGTCCTACAACATGACCGGAAAAGCACGACCAAAAGCCAGATTCCAAACGTCCGCTGGACATCTTGGCGGATCTTGAGGTATAATCTAAGTTATAATCTATCCCAGACACTCCATGTATGGCATATTTACCTACATTGGGGTAGTTTGAGGGGTCAACGTAGGGATATATGACAGACATGGAGTGTTTGGGTATTATGAACATTTCAACCTTCACCCCCCCCGCCCAGACGACCCTCATGGACCCTGAGAACGGCACCCGGTTTCGGCCATTCTCCTCGGTCCATTTCTCCCTGAGAGCGACGTACATGCTGCACGAGGTGGGCATCCACTGACTCGTAGGTTTAGCTCCTGCAGTTGAAACCAACCAGTTGAGGTTTATGCTCTTCTGCTACTTATTGCGCTTCCGAAGCCTGACTGCACTGCTATTTGAGTCCGAAGCCGCCGCTTTTCCGTCCCAAGCCTCGTCCCTGTCGGACAGGGTCCCATTGTTCCGTGGTACAGGTGATCAGGAGTACCTGAAAATTCTTTCAGGATAGGCGGCCAAACAGGATTTTTCATATCCCAAGTATAAAGCAATCGAGTTGGCTTGGCACAATCTAACGAAATGACTGAAATGATGTAAACTTTGAACAGGCACGGACCTACGTATGTTTGCAATATGTCCCATGGGCAATATCATGAGAACTCAATCTCAAAGAGTCCTGCCACCAGCATGTTGTACAGGTCCCATAGTAAGGTTCGTGGATGGGTTTGCCCTTTTCACCCAACACAATCAAATCTGGATCTTCAGATTCTTCAGGTCTTACCCCCAAACATTCACCTGCCCTGTTTTGGTCTTGGCAAGAATGGCCCGTTGGACCCTGATGTCAACATGGCATGTAACAAGGGGGTGGACTCATGTGGACTCTTCCCTCGCCACACCCATCGCTCGTCGCATCTGACCGGCGCAGCCCACCGCGCCTGGTGGTGCCAGGCTTCTACGAAATCCCTCAACGCATCGAGAGTGACGACCTGAACAACGTCTCGGTGAACGACTTCGCGGTGATGGTGGTGACTCGTTTGCAGCTTCTTCTCCGTCAGGGGGGCGTGTTTCTGGTGGTGACTCCTACACCTTCCGTCCAGACCTGGAAAAGGAACGGGTCGCAAAAAGACACCTGGGACAGCGGCCTCACATGGGTCGAGGCATCTATCGATATAAATCTATATAACAAAATTCAAGGAAGTCAACCTGTTTCAGAAGATTTCAAAGGCGAGCTTCAAACAAATCGGGTCTTCCAGAAACTTGTTCTGAATGGATATGTGGTTTTCCCAATATGTTCTGCCCCTGACACCATGACACCATCCTGAACAGTTCAGGATCATCCGAGCCTTCGGGGTCATGCCATCACTCCAAAGGCCTGCGGCCCGGCTCTTAGGTGAACAACATGCATCCTAAGAACCCATTCCTTTGTTAGGTGAGTTCCGAAAAGAAGTTCCAAAAGGAATGGGTTAGTTCTCGGTGGTCCGAGAGGACCAATCCTAAATTGGACGGCTTCGCACGCGACACGAATTCCCTGGCAGCCCTGTGTGTTCAACCCCGTCCAAGGAAAAGTTGCCGAAGAGGCCAGGTGCTGCGAGACGATCGCGAGATGCGGCCTTCTAAAGCAGCAACGCCCTTGGAACTGGCCCGTGGGACTTCTTGTATCTATGACATCTATGGTACCCATACCAGCAGCAGATTTTTGAGGGGGAGTTGCATTTGGATTTGTTGGGAAGGTGTCACTGTGGAGGATCTGGTTCAATGTTATTAAAGTTTGGGGCGACACCGTTCAAGCTGAACTTGGGTTGATCACATGAATCAAATATTGTAAAGTACTTAATAGAATTTTGTAACATGTGCCTATAATAGAAATAGATTCCGGCCAAGCACAATACATTTCGACTTTGCACCGGATAAGCCGTGCTTGTTCGACTTTGCACCGGCGATCCTTTTCGACGTACGGCTGTCTTCCCCATTTACGCCGTACGGCGTCGCAGTCTTCTGTTCCCTAGCCCCCCAAGATGGTCAATATGTGTTAAAATAGAGTTAGGTCGAGCGCGCCAGCCATAGATACAAGATATACAAGGAGCCGAGGAGCCAAAATAAGTCTATAAAGCAAAAAGACAAAAACATGCAAATGGTAAAGCAAACAAAAAAAGCAAACAAATGTGGCTGTGCGTGTTTGTCGTTTTTTTCATTTTTTTGGCTTCATTTTCGCATTTTGTTCGCTTGATTTTCACATTTTTTTGTTCGCTTTGGTTTTGCTTTTTCCCTAGGAGCGTGCAGCAAATATTGCTGACTGGCAAAAGTTCTCATAAGTGCAGAAGTGGTACCAGGAAAAAACAAAACAAATGCAAAAAGAAAGCAAATTGCGCTTGTGCACTTTGGTTTTGCTTTCTTTTTGCTATTTTTTCACAAAACAAATATTTGATGGTTGGTCATGTATGGCTGCCATGGCCCAACATAATTTAAATGGAGTTTGACCTGGTGTTGTAGTCTAAACCATTCTAAACCCATAGTAAAACTAGCAAAACAATTATCAAACAATGGTCGTTCGGTAAGCACCATTAAATCGATGTGGTGGTTGGAATCCTCGCAATCGGTCCTTTCCTCGGGTGCTTCCGGTGCTTCTGGGAGCCGGAGACCTCCGCTCGCCTTGCCAGGATCGATGACCAGAAGAACTATGAAAAAGAGTTGCGACTTGGTAAGTTTAACACTTTTAGACTGCACCCTGCAGTCTCGCCATGGAAGATGAAGTCTCTAATGACTCTAGTGTGTGGCAAAAAATACATGAGTAAGCGTTTACTTTCCCGGTGTTTCAGGTGTGACAGGACTAAACTATGACCCGTGTTTGATTGCAAATTTGCACTTCTCTGCTCAGCTACTGATATGTTGGGATCGAGTGCCCCTTGCCCCGCTACAATGGTGACGTCCGGTGATTGAATTTGCTTGAAGTTGAGACTTTAAGCTTGGTATTGACTATTTGTTATAGCTATTAGATGTTATTGACATCGCTGTTATTAATTTTTAGTAGGCAAGCCAGAGTTCCTACCTGTGTTTGGTTGTCCCATGATTGATCCAACTGGCTCAACGAGCCAGCAGCTCAAAGGGCCTTTTTCGGAGGAAAAAACACCCTGATCAACTCATGATCGCCACTCTTGCCGGCTCCAGCTATACCAAAGGTGTACAGCTGGGTCTGTCCGTTCTTACCTGTAACAGGACCCGGTTTCACAAGCAAATCTGGAACAAGGCCTGCAACATAACCATCATCATCCACTGTTACAGGTATTAGGATAGACCCAAGGTATACAGCTTATTGCGTTTGACAGATGCTTGGGGTATATCATGGGATTGTGAACCCTGCGGTTCGCAAGGGACCTGCAGAAACCCTTCCTAGCTCCCACCGTTGCTCTTCGATCTTCGCAGCCGTGAGGAAGGCGCACTTGGAGGGCCGCATGCGAGCGGTCCAACATCACGGAGAGACGCACGGAGTTGAACGCCATGTCGTTTAAAGCCAAGCTTTGTCATCTAGCCGCAGGCTTCTCAGCCAGGCAGCCACAGGCAGCCGCAGGCATGAGGAAATCCCAGAAATCACCGAGAATCGCCAAATCATCCAGAGGAGATCAGAGCAGTTTCATGGATTTTTCGGAACCATACCCACACACCATCCTTTATATACATGCTAACACCGTTGTTTCCGATATTCCAGGTGAGTGACTGGAGGGTCCTGACTTGTGAACAAATTTGAAAAAGATGCTGAAAATATGCTTATATATATGCTAAGATGCTGCAGATGCTTGACTTGAGCAGAGCAGAACTCATTCGACCTTTCTTTTCACCCAGGAAAAAGCCGCAGCCCGAAGTCCGTGAGATCACGCTGGTCAGGGACTTCAATGGGAGGTGCGGGCCCTTGGTCCGGGATGGATGGATTTCCTTCGTTTGGCAGGATGGCGTATCCAGATGTTTCTCGGAAAAAAGGAAGGGGAAGCAAGCAGCTTACCATTCCTTTTGAAGGTGATCCTTGTAGGAGTACTTGTAGCGGCCGCCTGGATCATTCCAGGACCCCAGGATGCGGAGCTTTTTGGTGTGAGAAGCGCTACACACGAAACTCACACGACACCCCTATAGGGCTTTGGCGGTCAGGGACTGCTTCGCCAGGCTTGATGCCTTGCAGGAGCAGGCGCGTCTCACTCAGCAGATCTCAGTACAGTGCCTTGGTCAGGTTTCAGACCCTGCAGGACCTCATTTCAGACCTTTCAGGCCTTCTGTCGATTCACCGCACTGCATGGGCCCAGTAGAGCCGCTAGGCCTTTGAACTATTGTAGGCCCCACAAGGTGAAGAGCTTCTCTTCAAGCAAGATGGGCGACCACATGGCTGACCTTGGTCCAGAAGCCGGACCGTTCTTCAGGGAGCACATGGAAGGGGAAGAAGCAGATCTTGGGAGTAAGTGGACAGCCGACATAGGTATGCAATACTTCATGTAGGGTCAGGTTAGGCCAGGCATGACATGTATACAACCATATATACAACCCATTTGACATGATCCATGTTTTGATAGGAAAGGACCATGTTTTGGTGGGTTGGTGATTTGGCACGTCATATGGTCCGACCTCCCCCTTCCGCTTGAAGTTCTTTTGGATGGTCACATCATGATGCTTCCCCTCCTCCCCTTCCGCTGACGCTTTTCAGAGCACGAGGCAAGCGTACGAGAAGGAGAAGAAGGTGGCGAAGCTCCAAGAAAAGAAGGCGCGAAGCTCTCCACGCCACCCCGTGAGTAGGCTCTCTTCGTCTCGAACGGTGCGTCCTCCCCGTGCGGCGGCGGATTACGTCGACTCGTCGACTGAGACCCGTGAGACTCTGGGCCTTTCGGTTCACCTCCGTTTGGAGAAAGGCGCTTTTCATGAGGTTTGAGAGGACGTCGGACTTCGCCGAATGTCGTTGAGTTATGTTGAGTTGATTCTCTCTTTCACACACACTTGGGTTGCAAAACATGTTCGACCTCGATTTACTATAACAGGAATTACCCCCAGCACCCGAGCAGCTCACGAGGTTCGAGGTTTTTGGGTCCTAGGCCAAGCTAGACCAGAAGATTGAGATGCAGATGCCGGAAGAATCCGAGCCGCCCGGCACTACACGATGAATGAGATGTTTTTGAAGCCTGAAAGCTGGGACTGGGACATGGACTGAAGAAAAGCTCGGAGCTTGGTGTGCCTTCCGCAAGCTTTGTGCCTGGTGTGCATTGGTCAGGGTGCCAAGAGCACTTTCCAGTGGTTTTGGTTCAACTGGGTGATCTTGGCTTTTTGATGTCCCTGCTCGATAGACTTGTAAACTTGGGACACATCCCAAGTTTCTGTGATATGGAACCGTACCCACTTCAGTGGGTAAGGGTAACTCACCTGCCGGTGGACGCCGGACGCTGCCCGTTGTTGTGCAGCGGATCCAGCGACATCCAGGCAGCGGAAGTCCAGGCAGGTGTGAGGAAAGCAAAGCTTCCATTGATTACACATGTTCCACTATGTGCCACACACACACACTCACCACCTGTTTGATATGAGAAACATGGTCATCCAAGGTGCAATTGTCCACTTCCATGAGAAAATTCATGAAAATTCAGGGAGTGTCTTCCTGATTTTGGCGGGGGCAGTCTGCCTGAATGCTTGGGTCGAACCAATGGCTTTCGCTCCGCAAAGCCTGCCTCCACCGCATCGGGCATGCGCATCGAGTCTCCCGGTGCTGCGCGCCTTCGTGATCCTCAACCGGGTGGAGGACGTGCATAGCTTGCTCTACGACTATCGCTGCTCGGCGTGCTGATGCCACCCGAAACGCGGTCAGAACGGATGCCATGGGACAGGGGCACATGGGTGACACCATGTCACACCGCCCTTCAGTACTGTTCATGGTTGATGTATTCTTGAGAATGGTGAACACGTCTCCATAGAGGGCGGGTTATCGTCAACAGCCCACATGATTTCACAGTATATAATCCAGTATAATCAGTAGTCCTCCTTGCCCGTACCTGGAGTCTCAGTATGTACCTCGGAAGATCTAATCTACTGGTACTTGTTTTGTTCGGGTCATGTCTCATTTTCCGTACTTCAAGTTGGGTCCACGTAAGTCATGGTATATAAGTTAAGGCAAAACATCTCAAAGCCTTCAGCGACTCGAAGGTCCCTTGATTCTTTGGGTTTACTAAATAGAGCAGACTGACGACTCAACAAGTGAAACTCTTCAACAAATCGGTTAGAGAGACCTTCCTTGGTATTGGTTTTGGGTGAGACTTTTGTGAATTCCTTCCAAGAAAACCTAGCAGCTCTTCGGGCGGAAATGTTTGTATTGCGGCACTTTTTGGATTTCGGGGAGAGTGTGGACAATGACCAACAGTGACACTTTCCCCAAAACAACGCATTGTGATGTTTTTGGGCAAGTAGATATTCAATAAGACGTAAAACGAAGCGGCACATGTTCCTGAACACTTTTTTCGTTGCGCTACTGATGGTCCACAGTGGCAGGCAAACCCATGAAGTGGCAGTCCTTTCAGAACACTGACTCAAACTACATCAGTCGCGACAGAAGTTGCTTGAGCTTCACAAAGCAACAGCAATTTTACATGGGTGTCGTACTGTAGGTATTTCATGGTATTTCCTAGTGTTCGAACTGTTGCATCTTCCATTCGATGCTTTTGGATGGCTGTTCAGGTCTCGCGCGCTTTGGCCTCTTCCGCTGCTGCTTCCCATGCCTGTCGCGGAAGAGATGCTTCCATGGCCACTTGGGTTGGTGCCATCTATGAATCCTGGAAAGCCAAAAATAGATTAGGGAATTCTCTGAGGTTGCTCAGATCTAGCGGGAAAAAAGCATATATAAATATATAGACAAAGTGGCAGCCGTGATTCCAAAGGCGCCATGTCCAATGCCATAGACTTATCGACAGACTTATCGACACCTTGGTTTCGAAATGGAATCCGATTCCTGGACCCCTCAAACATCTTCAAACCATCCCAATCTCCGGCAATCTGTGGAAGCTTTGGCTTCGCACGTGCCTGCAAAAAAAGCACGTGCGTGCGCCACATCCCCTCCACGAGGCCACGCCATCCGCGTGCGCGAAGCGCCAGCGCCGACGGACCTGCTCTGGGAGAATGCCGACACGCCCTGGATCAGCCGGCTTTTGAGGCCGCCGAATGGCCATCCGCCGAAGGTGTTGCCGGGCTGTCCAGGGAGATGACATTTGGAGCCCCGAGTCCAAGTGCATGCTTGCATTGGCCCGGATTTACATTGCAGTCATCTCTTTTTGAGCGGACCGCAGTGGTGACAAAACTATACAAAACTCACATGGCTCTTCCCATTGACCTCCAAAGGGCATGATCCGGAAAATCACAATCGAAAGCAGAAATGCAGCCGCTGGCAGGCAGACCTGCATGTGCCCTGGCCAGGTGAGAAATTGAGATGGGTGTGTGGGATTGAATTGGGCGAAACTAGGTTGTAGTTGGCAGACCCTCCCCGGGTTCTGTTGACCCAACATGTTGAGAGATAAAGAGTAAGAAGTGAGTCCGCTGTGAACACTCCCCTACCCCCTGAATCCACGATCCTTGCTTTGCCAATGAGGTCATGTTAGTTTGGTTTGTGGAACTTGCAGGATAAAACACGATGGAACAAGGTTTGGGAGCATTGCTTTTCCCAGTCAAATCCAAAGAGGTGGACAGTGCTTCACATCCGGCCCTGGGGGTCCAAGCTCTTTGGCCCTGGGGGTCCAAGCTCTTGGGCCTGGGGGTCCAAGCTCTTGGGCTCTGGGGGTCCAAGCTCTTGGGCCCTGGGGGTCCAAGCTCTTTGGCCCTGGGGGTCCAAGCTCGGATTCGCGGCGCTGAGGTTCTTGACCTTCATCATCATCCTGGCCATCGCTGTAGCCGCTTGGCCTGCTTTTGGAGGAGGGTCGGAGTTGGTGCGTTCAGCTGGCGCCAAAGCTGAGTGGGGATGTATGGAAGGGCACGTGGCTTGACAAAGGAAGGGAGACAAGTTCACTTTGACAATTGCAGTATCGATTTCATGCATACTGCGCGTGGTCACTGTGCCTTTCCCTGCCATTTTGTAGCCATAGTCTATTGGCTCGTCAGCCATAGGCCATGGGCCATCGGTACTGCACATATTCCATACATAGAGTGTTCGGGATTGATTTGATGGCTTTTCTCTTTGATCAACCACTGTTTTAACAACGACTAATTTTGCACTAAGTGACGTGGCCACCCTTTTTAGAATATTGACTAGGGATGTCATTTGATTTCAAGGTCAGTTGGATCAGAGTTTGGAGCGTTGAGGTTCGGTTGCAGTCATCAGTGAGGTTACCATAGTAGTATGTACTGTAGTAGTTCCCAAGTAGATAATTAAATACCTCAGTCGTTGCAGTCAATACGCATCCGACAGCCGGCAGCCGGTGTCCGAGAGTCACGTGACTCCGACATGAGAATGGAAGAAATTGACCATCACTTCTTGGTGTCCAGGTGCTTCTTTGAGAGCTTTTGGGCCGTGAGGGCGTCCAGGAGTCCAGGTCGTGTCCTGTCATGCCGAGGGTGACCCTCCGGGACTCTCAAACCCAAGGGGTTTTGGTCTAGGTCTAGGTTCCTTCTTCCAGGACAAAAATCGTGCGGGAGTCTCATGGCATTGTGAGACATTGTATATCAGGATTATCAGGTATATATATATATATATCGATCTATATATTTAGTTTAATTGTGACTGCAGTCTGGGCTGTGGCGAGACCTGGTCTCACGCCCGGAAGAGGTCTTGATCTATGTCATCACCGTCCTGGGCAAGTCACAAGCAGGAGACCAACTCAGCGACCTGGCGGGCAGGTTCGGAATGGGGAATCACTCACATCCAGATCTCACGAGAAGGTGTTGTATGGTGTTGTGCCCCCCCAAAGAAAAGTGTTCAGCTTGGACAGGATATATACTTCTATTTGCTGCAAAGAATATGCGATTCCTTCACACCGTGACATCATGGATCGACAAATCAATGATGTTCATGTATTTTTCATTGTTCATTCACGTGGCCCACGTCACGTGGCACCACCTGCCAGTCCTTTTTCCTTTTGGCTTCAGGACAGTTTGCGTGGATGTTGAGCGGCTTCCCGACCGACTCTCCTCACCCAGTCTTACGCGGTCTCTCATGTCGATGGGTTTGACGACCCAGTGCAACCGCTCAGGCTACATTGGCCACCCCTTGTGCGATCCCATTATCCCGAGCAACAGCTCCGGAGAGGAGGAGAAGTACATTTGCTTTGCGGGACGCCCAGAATGGATGTTATATAAATACCAGCACCTTCGAAGGGGTCACCTGGCTGGAAGCCCCAGCCCACTACTATCCGGGACCTCCAGCCAGGACACCCCTTGAAGGTCCAGGTATGTTTTGATGTCCAATTGACCGAATGGGTGCAGTAGGAGCAGGGTGAGGTGGCGCAGATTCTGCAGACAACTGAGTGGTGTTTTCTTGCCGGAACGCTGCGCTACATGTTATATATAGAAGGTGCTCTTGCCGGAACGCTACGCGAAGCATTTCCTCACCGTTTTTTATCATGGGCAAAGGCTTGGACAGCCATTTCCCGTAGAATCGGCTCTTTGTTTCGTTGCGAGGGCATGAACAGTGAAGACCGTGGGTTTTTGTGAGTGTTTTCTGTAGACTGTATAACTGTATAGCTACCACAAAAGCCCGCAAAGCCGCAAAAACACCTACATACAACATTGGTGAAAGCACCCGCGCCCGCGAGATGGGTGAAAGCTTCTCCGAGGTACCGGTACCTAGTGACTGTCCCAAGCACACGTATTCGTAACTGCATGTTTTACAGAAACTGGAATGGTGTAGGGGCGGTAGGGGTGTTTTCAAGGTTGTGGAACCAGCGTATTGAATCATTTGCCCTTTTAAACTGAGGGCTCCAACCACACCCTCAGATACTGGACCTGAGGAGGTAGTAGTTGGAGCCCCAGGGTTGGGTTCAGGTTCGGCGGACCAACGGCCAGTCTCAGGTGAATGTGGCTGCCAATTGGACCAAGGACTATGCAGTGGGTCAAGGAGGTGACATTCTCAACTGCTGGTGCGAGTCACAAGGCTATGTTCCTCGGCTTCCTCAGTGCCGGTTCAACTGAAGCGCCTCCCTGCCAGGTTTTTGCAATTTTCTCCAGACCAGCCGGGACAGAGGAGGGAGATCAGGTTTGTTGAAGACTCCCTGGCAACGTTGTAGCTGGGCCCAGGTGGAATTTGAGTGTCCTTTGTGTGCCACCAGCTACCAGCTTAACATGGGTTTTCTTGTTTCGATCATGGCCATGGCCAACTTTATCCCATGCACCTGTGATTGACACATGGCAATTGTTTCCACTATTGAGACCCCCCAAAGGAACTAAAACCATCTCACAAAGGTGGACACCTGGTTCACCAAGTTTGGTGTCCAACAAAAATACCTCGGTGACATGAACACCGAACCTGTTGGGTTTGGTCGGTCTTGGAAGGTTTGACCCGTCGGTTTTTAGAGAACGGTGACTCCACTGGCTGGGACGGGTTGCAGGTAGAGGCTCGGCTTGAGCAGAAATGACCAGTGTGCGAGAGCTCGCCCGGGTTTCCCCCACAACCCGTCGCCGGTCCCGGCTCCGGCATCTTCCATGCCGATGCCAAGCGGTTTGGGTCCGAAAGGGCCATTGGCCTTATCTTAGGCAGAAATCATGAAACATGTTGGACGATTCAGGTATGTTAATGTTGTTGCCTAAGAAGTGATCATTTTCCTCGAGGGAAACGAGGCGAGGGGTCTAATAGAACTGCCCGACCGCGCTGATGTGCCACCGTTTTCCTCAAGCTAAAACGGCTAGTATCGATGTGTGCTCTCATGCCAGAACAACAATATGAAAGTTGGGCACCTCCACCACTCCCCCGCAAAAAACAAAAACTTCAAGATATTTCCAGATGAAACACTAACAATTGCTTCTGCAGCACCGAGAAGACCGCCTGCAGGCACAGCACACCACCAGTGCAGGCTTAGCTGCAGTTCGACCGCTCCGCGGGGAAACCGCGGCACGTCCATCTGCGCGCGGCGAACGGTCGAGGCGAAGTTGGCCGAAGACCCCTCGCTGATCAACACCTGTTCCAACTGGCTGTTGGAGCTCGGGAAATCCATCGGAACCTCGGAACATCGGACGGACGCTCCGGTGTCACGTCGAAGAAGTGTAGTATGACTCTTACAATGTCCCCATCTCTGTGTATATTGTATTATATTGTGTGGTTCATATCATTCCATGTTATATACATAGCACATATCGGCCAATATTAATATGTGTTTACAAACTTGTGTACATATAGTTTTGTATTTTAATATGCAGTATATCGAAGTGGATCAGCTCATCCAATGATCTACGCCCTATTCAAAAATTGTCACTGTAGAAACTTGCCTGGATTTGGGCAGTGGGTCCCAAAACTAGACACAGACCTTGAAACCTGCCCCATCGGGATATAGTGTGCCCCTCCAGGTGCTGCACAGGATGCAAGAAATTTGTTGTCGATCTTCAGCCGGACGCGATGGACCGTTTGAACAGATGATAGAAGATTAATAAAATATGATGATGGTGATGGTGATGGCGATGATGATGGCGATGGCGATGGCGATGATGATGATGATGATGATGATGATGATGATGATGATGA
>CAXAMN010000891.1:956599-985488 GCA_963970005.1 Durusdinium trenchii
TTGTCGGTTTCAACAACTGGCTTTGTCGGTTTCAACAGCTGGTTTTTTGTCGGTTTCGGCAACTGGGTTTTGTCGGCTTTAGCAACTGGCTTTGTCGGTTTCAGAAACGGGTTCTGTCGGTTTCAGCAAGTGGCTTGGTCGGTTTCAACACCTGGCTTTGTCGGTTAAAGCCCTGGTTTTTAAGTCGGTTTCAGCAACTGGCTTTTGTCGGTTTCAGCAACTGTCCTGGTCGGCTTTGCAATGGACATTGGGGAGGGTGGGGCCAGGGATATGACGTCCGTGGCATGCGCAACGCAGTTTCTGAAACCTACCTTCGCAGTTGCTGAAACTAACCATTTGATTTCCGAACACCACGCTGCCCGTTAGGGAATTAAGGGCCAAGGGCAAAGCCTTAGAACATCTTAGAACCCCATCAAAAATCGGTGACAACCATGTGACAACCTGTACAGTGTAGTTTCTTAAGCATTCATATCCCCGTGACCATATCCTCCATGAAATGAGGGGGGTCAAGGCTTTTTTAAGTAACATATGACCCCCACGGGTGAGGGGGTTGGATCATGATTTTATAGAGGAATGGGGGCGTTAGAGCGCTGCTTTCAATTTTGCTGTATATTTTCATAATATGTTATCTTTCTGTGTGGTGCGCACCCCAGATAAGACACCAAATCCATTAAATTTATGAAAATTAGTCTATTTTTCTATAATGATCTTTCATTGTTTTTCTGTGTCTTTTCTGTATTTTTGGAGCTGGTGACCTAAAGGTTCCTTGTGGCTTTGCATGCTCATGCATGTTCTAAGGAGAGCTAGGTGCAAGCAACCCCAAACCTCTATAAAATGACTCGTCCTAACCCGCCTGTCCTCTGTATGTTCATCATATGTCATCTCTCTCTGTGGTGTGTACTCCAGAAAGACACCAAATACCCCCAAACCTCTGTACAATGACTAGGGCTGACCACCCCTCTGCTTTATGTTTTCATCATAATTTAATAGGTTTCATCTTTTTGTATGGTGTGCACCCCAGATAAGGCACCAAATCTACTAAATTTACATAAATTTTCACTTCTGTAATGCTCTTTCGTGGTCTTCCCCGGTCTTTACTGGTATTTTTGGAGCTGGTGGCCTACAGGTTCCTTGGGTTTGCATGTTCATGCATTTTCTAAGGAGCTAGGTGCAGGCAACCCCAACCTCGATAAAATGACTGGGGCTGACCCCCCTGTGCTCTATATTTTCATCATATGTCATCTCTCTGTGTTGTGTGCACTTCAAAAAGCACAACACCACCCCAAACCTCTATCAAATGACTAGAGCTGACCCCCCTATGCTCTATATTTTCATAATATTTCATCTCTCTGTGTGGTGACTGTGGTGTGCCCCACAAAAAGCTACAAAAAAGACACCCAATCTATTAGATTGACTTGTTTGATCTTGCTTGTAATGGTAGTTTCCATTCTTTACCAGTTTTTTTGTATTTATAGTTTTTGTTTTTGTACCTGGTGACCTAAAGGTTCCTTATGGTTTTGCATGGCTTCACAATTTTGCAAAACAACATAAGCCATTATAGGACCGGATAACCCCACATGTTCACAACTTCACCAGACACAGGAGCGGACAATTGGTGGTTGGTGGGTGACAATTGGTTGGTGGCAGTTGGTTGGTGGCAGTTTGTGGGTGGAAGTTTGTTGGTGGCAACTGGTTGGTGGCAATTGGTTGGTGGCAATTTCCTGGTGGCAATTGGTTGGTGGCAATTGGTTGGTGGCAGTTTGTTGGTGGCAATTGGTGGGTGGCAATTGGTTGATGACAACTGGTTGACGACGATTAGTTGGTAACAACTGGTTGGTAGCAATTGGTTGGTGACAATTAGTTGGTAGCAATTGGTTGGTAGCAATTGGTGGGTGGCAATTGATTGTGGGTGGCAATTGGTTGATGACAATTGGTTGGTGAACAGTAGTTGGTGGCAATTGGTTGGTGACAATTGGTTGGTGACAATTGGTTGGTGGGAGTTGGTTGGTGACAACTGGTCGGTAGGTCTCTGCCCTTCTGAAATGGTTATTTTTGAGGGCCTGTTTTTCTCAAAAACATGATCCTCAACCAATTGTCACGCCAACCAATTGCCACCCACCAGTTGTTGTTGTTGTTGTTGTTGGCCCATCTTGGGCCCATGTTGGCCCTATGTTGTGCCCTCTCTGGGGCTATGTTAACATATCTTGGACCTATCTTGGGGGGCCTTTGTTGGCTCATCTTGGGGTACATTTTGCACCATTTGCGTTGACACGGGCCCATGACTCAAAAAAATCCGATTATGCACGCGCGGGCGGCGCGCATTACCGACACCTCCCTTGTAAAACCAACGGTTTTTGCAATTCACCACTGTCCAAATTGTGGATCTTCCACGCCCACAAAACACTGTAAAACATAGTGTTTTTGAACACCTCGCACGCAAATCACAGCGGAACAGCGGCGGAGACCCACCAGCGCCAGCGAGCGCCAGGGCGTACATCCCACCCCCTTGGAGAAGACAATTAGCAAGCAAATCATAATTGGTTGGCGACACTTCGTTGATGACAATTGGTTGGTGATTGGTTGGTGACATTTGGTTGGTGACAATTGGGGAAATTGGTTGTGTGACAATTGGTGGGTGGCAATTGGTTGATGACAAGTGGTGGGTAGCAATTGGTTGATGACAATTGGTTGATGACAATTGGTTGATGACAAGTGGTGGCTAGCAATTTTTTGATGACAAGCGGTGGGTAGCAATTGGTTGATGACAATTAGGGCAGTTGGTTCTTGGTGCGGGAGGAGGAGAAGGAGGAGGCGGAGGAGGAAGGAGCGGATACCGCACTGAAAACAAAAACCACACACGTCAATGTGGGCAAGAACATTTTGCAATTTTGATTTGTGATTGTAACATTCCCTATGTTTGCTCATATTACGGCCTCTATTTGCTTGTATCTGACTTTTTTGAAGGGGTCGGTCCACTCATTTTATAGAGATGCAATTTTGGTTGGACAGTAATTTTATATTCCAGGGGGCGCCCCACCATTTCATATCTACAAAATCAATGACAGGACCCCCTGCACGATATTGACATGGGGATAAATTTATTCATTGTTGGTGAAATAAACGGGGCCCCGTCCAGTTTGCAAATGTAAGACTCTTGGAACCGTATGAATATACATTAATCACGTGAACTTTGCTTGCCCAACAAGGGGTACTTGGTGCGAGTCGACATGTTGATGTTGCTTGTGATCCACTGACAAAGGACCAATTCTACCAGAAGGACGCAATTGACCTAGAAGCAGTTCTGCCTACAGAAATGATTCAGCTGCCGCAAGAAGAGAAGGTTTGATGTGCTGTAGGTCTGAGGGGCTCGCTGAAGAATAGCCAAGCATAGCATGGGGCATGGGGCTTTGCTGCTAAGATTGCACGCAGTCGCAGCCAATCTCTATGTATGTACTTCATTGATGTGGAATATGTGTACATAAAAATAGAAATTTTAAGATTAGTCATATAAATTCAATATATACAGATAGTCTTAAACAGTCTTCATTCTGAATAATATATATATATATCATATATATAATACATATATGTGTGGGTGTTCACATTCGTTGTTCATCAAAGTCTTCCAAGGCAAAACCAATTAAGGCCACGCGAAGCATAAAAGGGGCACAGGCAGCAGGTATGGAGACCCCGCCGGTATGCAAGGTCCAATTGGTCGCGCAAAGGAGGCGGAAAACTACAACCGACCCAGCCAATAGTAGACAATCTTTTTCGGGACTGGTTCCCCCACTTACCACGAACAGCTGGAAAGTCCAAGCACTTTCCTCAAAAGCGGCTTTGGAATCATACCGCTTCGGGCGACGTGCTGAGCACGGCCCATGAGGTGGGTTTGTACAACGCCGCGATCAGTGTCCTGAAGAAGGATCTGTGGATGAAGGCCTTGGGCATCCTCCAGCGACTACAAGATCAGGCCGCCACAGTCCCAGCATACCTTTGGTTTATGCATTCGAAGGCTATAGAGAGCGGACTGCGTGCGAAAGTCGGACTCAAGGCATCCCATTGGTTGTAGGCTTTAAGGATATGGGGCCCAGTGGTGAGAGTGCTGCCGGACACCCCCACTGGTAAGGCACATTCCATGTTCATCAATCTGGCAGGAAACCTAGCCCCCGGTAATTTAAACACACGATCCAATCCTGCCCTTCATGGACGAATCTCAGGCTTTCCGCCCAGACCTTGTGTCTTTCAATGCCACTCTGAGTGCTTTGGCTTCGGCGCGGCGGTGGCAGCAGTGCTGCCACATGCTGGCCTTGATGAATTCGCTCTTTGTGCTGCAGCCGCCAGGGGGGTGCGGAGGGCATAGGTGTCAGGTATCAAGAAAAATACTTATCAAATCAATAAAAAATATTTACCGAATCATTTTTTTTACTGAAACATTTTTTATTTCATATTCGTTGTGGGATGAAACCCATTGGATTCCCAGTCGTGTAGGTGGCCGGTCCTCTGGTCCGCTGGTCCTCTGGTTTTTTTTGCAGACCGCTGGTCCACTGGTCCGCTGGTCCCTTGGTCCTCTGGTCCTTCGTGGATTCGATATGGAGGGCCATGTATTTTTTTTTTCGTGGCTTCTGGCTTCTGTGGCTTCTGGCTTTTGGCTTTCGTGGCTTCTGTGGCTTTTGACTTTTGGCTTTCGTGGCTTCTGTGGCTTTTGTGGCTTTTGGTTTTTTGGCCTATCCATCTATCTGTCTATATCTACTTCTCTATCTATCTATCTATCTGTCTATCTATTTGTTTTTCTTTCTTTCTTTCTTTCTTTCTCGCAGCTGTTCTCCTTTCTCTTTTTGTTTTTTCTTTTTCCTTTTGTTTGCGTTGCAGAGACGAAACCAAACAAGGAAGGAAGCAAGCAAGGAAGCAAGCAAGCAAGCGCGAGCTGCTCACCTTTGGATCTGGTGTGCTGCTGGCGGGGGCAGCCGCCCCCCGCGCCACGAAATCTGCATTTCATATCATTTCATAACCAAGCAAATATGCCTCCTCTATCTCTCTATCTATCTATCTATCTTTCTATCTGTTTATCTACCTATCGATCCATTTATCTTTCTATCTGTCTATCTGCAGTTCAACATCCACACCAAGTACTACACCTGCCACCAACTCTACACTTCCACATCAAAAGGTCCTGCGCCTGCCACGAAATCTGCACTCCAAGGCCCACAAAGTCCTGCACCTGCCACCAACTCTCCACTTCCACATACACAAAGTCCTGCACCTGCCACGAAATCTGCACTTCAAGGTCCACAAAGTCCGGCGCCTGCCACGAAATTTGCACTCCAAGGGCCACAAAGTCCTGCACCTGCCACGAAATCTGCACTTCAAGGTCCACAAAGTCCAGCGCCTGCCACGAAATCTGCACTCCAAGGGCCAAAGTACTACACCTGCCACGAAATCTGCACTTCAAGGTCCACAAAAAGTCCTGCGCCTGAAATCTGCACTCCAAGGCCCATAAAGTCCTGCGCTTGCCACTGGCCACCAACTCTGCACTTCAACATCCACAAAGTCCTGCGCCTGCCACGAAATGTGCATTGCAAGGTCCACAAAAAGTACTGCACCTGCCACGAAACACTACGACTACCACTACGATACTGCTGCTATTATAGTACTGTTGCTACTCTTACTGCTACTGCAAATTGGAATATGTTTTTTGAGTCAGTATTTTTTTATTGATGCGTGTAGAATATGTTTTAATTGATCCGTTATTTTTTTGATCTCTCACCCGTCACGGAGGACTAAGTGGGGCGAAACGAATGGCATTGCCCTAAGTCCCTGCTCGGAAGTCACTAAGGTGTCAGCCGAAACCCTGCATCATCATATATGGGTTTAGGTCAATCAAGGCGATCAAGGCCAAAAAGACACAGAACATCAACATCATACAGAATACATGAGAGAGATTGCGAGTTCGGCCCCTTAGGGTGGCATCGATTGCGACACCGGCGCCACAAGCCTCGGCTCCGACGTTGCAGATTCATGTTCCGTGACCCTTTGGGTGTGAAGAGGTTCCCTGACACAGCCTGTGAACAGCTGCAAAATCTAGCTGGGAACAGTTTGCCACCAGGTCACTAGGTAGTCCAACCTCAGGACAGTTGACAAAGCCTTCGTTGTGCTTCCGGAAGCGCTTCCGGGCGCTTCCTTCCCAGGCAGCGTGTGGTTGCTGACGGCGTGTCGCTGAGCAGCTGCATCAATGCCGTTGAGCAAGCTTGGCCCTTGGCACTCGAACTTCTGGAGCAGGCATCCGAGAAGGCACGGGCGGAAAGGGGTGCGGGGGTGACATGTAGACTTGATTGATCACCCCCCATATGAAGCGGATTTCTTCGAATGGGGGAATCAAGAGTCTACATGAAGCACCCGGATGGGTCGCCGGGTCGCTCGGGGAGATGGGGTGCCGTGACCCCATTGGACGCGCGGCTGGAAGAAGACAGACTCCGTGGGTCCCAGATTCATGGGATCTGGCAGATTTACTCTCCGAGTCATGAACATGGAAGTGGAACACATCCTGTTTGTCGAGCACAATTGTCTTCCAGGGACCTTTTTTCCACGTTCATGATTCTTTCAGAGAGTGTATGTACACATTGGGGTGGTGCCAGAGGGGTCAATGACAGACATGGAGTGTTTGGGCGAGGACACTTCCGATGTGACGCGTAGCCACCGCAAAGACAACATGTTTCTTCCGGTGAAGGACACGGTGCTTTGTGGGAGTGCCATCAGTGCTTTGACCCGACATGCGCAGAAGCCTGGCTGCAGAACTGGGGAGTGGTTGGCAGCATGCAAGGGCTCCTTGGCTTTGGGAAACGCAATCTCAACAACGATCGACTGGGGCCCAGTGCTACAGATAGGAGAGAGGAAAAGGCATCAGTTCTGTTCTTCTCACCCCAGAACTGTCCTCACACGTCCGTGTTGTGATTCCTTGGCGGATGCGTGATGCACCTGGATGTCATGGATGTTAGGTTGAAGATTTTGCAAAGGAACTGTTCACATGTTGTTGAGCACGGATATGAACATATTGCAAAGACCAGCGGGCGGAAACAGGAAGAATGATTCCTATTCATTAACAGGTGCACATTGACTAGTGTGCACCAATGCGACATGGTTTGGAGAAAGGATGAGAAAGGCTTTCTACGTCGGGCCCTGCTTTTTGATTCTTGATCATTGATTTTATTTATCAATCTATTTAAATTTGCCTTGCTGGGGAGTCTACCAAGGTATTTTCGTGACGAGCAGGGTTCAAAACAGCGTCCCCGTCACAGCGTCCCTGTCAGCACGCGTCCTCTTGTTTTCCAGGATCCATGATCAAGTGTTCAGTTTTGGGGGATGGTTGCTGTGATTGCCATGGGCAGTTGTAGGTGGGAGCATGCACTTCAGCTCTTCTTCGACATGGAGCACTGGCACCTCGCCACTGACAATTGAACTGATTTGAATGACAAGAATGGAGCTCCCAAGATCCCGTACTATAGAACCTTGTGAACGTTTCAAGCATTTGAACAGGTAACTGCTTGAGATCCCATGCCTTTTCGCTGTGGTCTATGTCACTCATGTCCCCCTGCGCTGGGCGGTCGCCTTCAGGCAGATCCGTCCCAATCTGCTCACCTGCTCGGCGGCTCTGAGCGCCTGCGAGAAGGGTGTCCAATGGACCTGCGCACTGGAGATTTTCGAAGGCGCCCATCCGAAGTCCAGAAAAACTCAATTCTTGATGAAGCCGGACATGGCCAAGCCATTTTGCTCATGACCTCCAGCAGTTATGAGGCCTGGGGTGATTTAAGAGGCAGTTGATCTAGGTCTCCAAGGGTTTCGAGTATCCACGTTCCACTGGCACCCTGTTCGTCAAGCCGTCAAGCCCACTTGAAGAGGGGCACGAATTCAGGGCGTGCTAGTTAGTTCAACCAGACCCAGGTCACTTTCGGGATCTGTTTTAGGAGGGCGTAAGGGAACGTAAGGATGTGTCCCAAGCAGCGCCCTGAACTGTTCAATCATATGTTCAATCTGTGAAAACAGAGCTCATGACGTTTACGTCTTGTGCTCATGACGTCAATCGGTTTGCATTTCCACGTCCAGACCGTCAAAACCGCCGCCCGGGGTAGACTGGGTGACCAAGCTACTTCCCAAATGTGATGGATTCGAAGAATCCCAATCAAGATCTATAATCCGAAGGTCTAAGCTTAAGTGTACCATATAGTTTAATTACGTAGACGTAGTATAACTATATATAGTTATCATCATGATCATTGTATGTAATCCGCCCCAAGGATTCAAAGCAGACAGATGTCCAAAAGCTTTTCGTTTCCGCTGTTCTGTTGAGCCGACCTGCTCCTGTCTCCGCAGGTCGTCGACGAAGGGACTGGGATGGTGTCGCCTACTGCAGCTCGGTGAGTAGGGACTGCTTGAGACGCCAGGTGTATGAGGACTCGAATGAGGCTCCAGGATGGGGGATTTCCATAAATGATTGATTTCCACCCTTTTCCCCTCAGCAACCCAGATCCAATCAGTGCGACACGCTTTTCGGGGGAGTTTCGACCTCCATACCTCTACCTACCTGGTATGGATTTTTTTTGGAATGTGTGGCCAGCAGCGCCCAGGCAGCATTCTCAGCGTTCTTGGGAAGGCCTCCCAGTGGCCAGCCGCGCTGGCTCTCTTTCGCCAAAGCCTGCTGGCTGAAAAGGGTTGAGGCTTAGCTTCCGCTGGGACGATGTCAGTCTACATGAGGAGATCCCCAGATCCTGCGTCTCTTGCGGAGGTTTGTTTTCAGGTCAATCATTGAACGAGGAGTTCTGAATCAGTCACCGCCTGTTTGGCTCTGAACCTGAAAAATTTTGCGCGATTCTGAGCGCGAGTGCTGCAGGCCGCACACATGAAATAAGAAAGGCCAGGCCATGGGGCGACCTACAGGCCACTTATTCTCCCTACCAGTGGGTACCTTGATAACCTTTAACCTTTTGATTGGCAGTGGTTGCCCTGGTGTCCTCATGAAACATGATTTTACCAGTGCCAGGGAAACTGAGGTCGTGAGTCGGCTCTCCTTGTTGCACCCCTCCGAAAGGGCGAAGCCGCGAAGTCGCTGACGGTTCTTCCCAACGAGGCGAAAAGGAACAAACCGGACAAACCGTAACCAGTAAAATAGACACCCAAACGCCAAACTGGACGAGTGGGAAGGACCTGGGCAGAACACGGAAATTCCCGGTCCTAGGTTTCATACTCCTAAAGGATCTACATTTGATTAAAACAATATGTCAGCACTTGAGTGACAATTGAAACAGTACAGATCTTGGTACACTTCATTGTCCAGGTCGATTTCTCGCTGGCCCACCTGAGAAAAGTCCGCACCACGACGTCAACGCTTTGGGGCCTTGGGGCCTTGGTTCTGATGTTACCTTGACCTGCCCCCCATCCTGACCGCCTTGAGGCCCGATGAAATTTGCATTGGAGAGTGTGTTTTAGACTATTTGGGAGAAAAGCCTGGGATGTGACCTCCAATCAAGTCCAAAGGAGCCCATGTAGACCTCTCCTTTCCCTGGCTTGACTTTTCTGCCGTCCTATCGTTGGGCCGTCCGGATTGTCCCAGGTCAGCAGGGAGTCCACGCCTTAGCGCTTCCTTTCGAAGGAAACACGTCCTAAGGTCCTACAGTGTTCCTACAGTAACATGTCCTAACTCTTAGATTCAGGACGCGAGGTATAGAATTCGACAAACTCGCGAGACTCAATGTGTTTTTCTCTTCATGCCAGAAGGGTTTGGCAGGCTTCGCGCTTTGGGGCGGTTTAGGAGCATGATCCCTGGTGAATTCTTCTGACACCTCTTGCTGACTTGCACTGATTGGGTTACAAGTTCTCATCTTGCTGGTAGGTAAGCTATACAGTATACCTATCACCAAAAGTCATCCCCATGAAATGCAGAAAAGCGGAACGATCATGCCGCCCGGCCGACCAGCCGTGGTTCCTTCTTCTTGGATACCCATCCGCTGGGAAAGGATCGAAGACGTGCGAGCCGCGGAGCTCGCCGTACGTGCGAGCGAGGCGGTGCAGCCCAGTAACTTCACCTTCAACGCCACGATGAGCGCGTGCGAAAAGGGTCAGCAGTGGCCTTGGGCGTTGGAACTTTTCAAGGAGTCACCAAGCTCTTCCAACACGTTGTCTCACTCACATGGAAGTGGGGATAAACGTTAACAAACTATACCAGTTGGTCGAGAAATTACCTTTTTTGAAGAGGCAAATGTCACTCGCTGTAAATTGCAGAAATTGAAACAAGATTGGTGAAGTTGGCTTGATTTGGAGTCGACCCACTTGTACCTCGGACGTCAGAAAATGGGGCCCCTAAGATGTTACAAGTTACAAGCATTTGTGTTTATATGGCCCAAGGCACCTGTTCCATTTTCCAAGGCAATTACATCGTTCAGGAGATGTTATTCGTCCCAAGAGATGTGTCTATACTCGGCACATGTGTCTCGCTGTCCATTTGCACCGCCAGGAGATGTCTAGCTGGGCCTTATCGCCTGATCTGATAAGCTACAACGCCTGCATTGAGGCTTGCGCGAAAGGCGCAAGACCCACCTGGGGAGTGGCCTTGGAGGTCTTCAGCCTCTTGGAAGTGTTGGAGCTGCAGGTGGCTGGGGGAAGCTTTGCCATTCAATAGAGCCTTTTGGTTGTTGGCTTGGTGCAAGTTTGGAGGCTTTGGCACACATATCCTGCTCACAGGAATTGTCCTGTTTTGTGGGACTGCAGTCTGCTTGGTCTTAGTCTACTCATCGACTCATTGACTCATAACCTCTCAAACTCATCGACTCAACGACCAGCTCCGCCTGAAAGAACCGAACGACTCAACGACCAGCAGACGGACCCCCCCCGAACCCCCGAACGGCCCGCTGTGAGTGGATCTGCTGAAGAACCCTCTCCAAGAAGAGGTGTTGAATGATGTTGAATGCAAATCATTGCAAATCCACATTGATGTATATATATATATATATCATATCACTTATATATATATATACACATCCATTTTTGCGAAAAGGGGGTTTCCTGGTAGAGCTACCCATGCCTATATACACAGATCACCTGCAGGTCACCCTTTTGAAGCTTGGGAGCTTCGGTGGTGCCGTGAACGGTCACGCCGTCGTCGTAGATACAGGGCCGATGGCACAAGTCGTTTTTTCTTCGGCCAATGGTTCTGAGATGGTTCTTTAGTACTGGACCCCCATCTCTTTCAGGATAAACATGGACATCACATTGACATACTGTATATTTTCCTTTGAGCTGTCAGCAGTGCTGATTGCAAGTTTGTCATGGGGGAAACTGTGCCATCGAACCTCTGAAAGTTCCCAGGCCAGTTGTTGGGCGCCCACTTACAGCCCGATGCAGTGAGCTTCAACGCGCTCCTGAACGCGCCGCTGGATCCACCCCTGGCGGAGGCCTCCCTCAAGCATACGGACCAGCGGCGCCATGGAGTTGGGAGCCGAACGGACGGAGGATAGGGGCCCTCCAGAACATCCACTCACTGGATGGGACTAAAAAGACAATTCCATTTTGGAACTGCTGATTGCCAAATCAAGCTCCCAGACGCTCCGAACAGCTTTTGGTCCCTCAAAACGTTTGGGTGAGAAACAGACCCCTGACCCGAGGATTTGGGACCGATCCGTCCGAGACCAGGCGGAAGTGCAGAAGCGCCGAACATGTCGTTCTTCCGTCAGCGTCGTCAGGCGATCTTCCTGGAAGCCTTGGAAGCCAAAGTCTATCCATGGCCACTCGGTGGGGCGGAAAGATTCCCACGTGCTGTTCAGACTCTGCTTAGATACAAGCATTGGTGCAGACAGGCATGGACAGGGACAAACAGGATTGAACAAAACAGACTATAGGTATATATCTCTGGGTTAGTTTTGAAATGGTGCACCAGAATGCAGGACAAGTGCCGATGTTCAACCAAAGCTCTCATCGGTGCTGAGACTTAAAAAAGACATATTTTCACAGATCCTTCCATCATCAGTCATCATCATGTCCATTCAATACCATTCAATGAAACACGAATGAAATCTAACCCAGCACAAAGCTCAAGGGGTGTTATTGGACATCCCGGATCCCAACACCTCAAGAAGGTATGGTTCCCCCTTACGGCCGGCCGGAGGTACGCCTGTGAAAGTTAACATCAAAGGAAACACAAATCCATGTGCTGTGTTATCAGTCCTTATATAATAGTGGGTGTGTTCTATGTTAGTCACTGTTAGTCTGTGTCTCCGCCCCCAAATCACATACTCTGCCAGAGACCCGTGCTGTCCTGATTCCAGAGGTCACCGTTGTCAGCGGTGCATTGAGCACCTGGTGGGACCCGTGTGGTTCACGCGTCAGACCACATTCGATCTCCCGGTTTCGAGTGGCTCGTTCGTGCGTGGGTATGTGTTTGGAATATGTTAGAATTATTGTTTGTACCTTGTTTTTTTCTGGCCACCTGAATCACAGCACTTGAGGCTTTTTGCCAAAGGGCCCCATGTCTTGGACCTCCATGACCTCTCGCCGGGTGCGGCGCACATCGCGATTGCATGGTGGCTCCGGGAGAAGAACTACTGGAGCGGGCGCCACCCGAGTGGTCGCTTGGGTGGAAATCCTGGTGTTTTTTTTTCAGATTGGCTGACTCAACATGTGCCAACACGATTTTCCGGTTGCTTGGTTGATATCTCTTTGCATCCCCCAAATGTCGCAACACCAACCCACCTGGGCATTTGGGCATGGCGCTGTAACCTCCACCTCCGCGACTCCGGTGTTTGATCGATTGTTCGAAAGGCCTGGAGCTGATTTGCGGCTTGGGCCTCACGCGCAAGACCTGGGCCTCCAACATGCCGCTGCGTCGTGCTGCGGAAGAGCTGCTCACCCAGCTGGACGTGCCCTGGGCAGATCTCCGGAATGGTGGAGGCGGGGTGGGGTGAACTGACGGAGGAGTGTGAAGTAGTGGGTGGGGTGAACTCCTCAAGGCTAGGCTGGGTGTTGATGATTCTGGCAAACTTTCAAGTGTGGTGCCACCTTCAACTACCTAACTTTTTGAGGTGAGAGCAAGTGGGGGATTCTTCCAAGTGCCCGCCAAGCAGATGGAGCACGGGTCAACAAGGATACATGCTGCAGCTCCCCCAGCAAAGGCCCTCTCAGGCATGGACAACTCACAGCGTTTATCAAACAGGAGGATTCCTGGAGGATTTATAGGATCTTAGAGGTTTAACTGTAGATAGATAATGAGTAAGCAGCAAGCACGAGAAAACTATGATCCTGTGGATTCTTATGTACAGTACTCGGTTCTTTGTGTGTTTATGACCGATGTCCTATCTTGTGTTCTTCAGGAATCGGCAGAATCTTACGACCACCACAATGGCAACAAACAAGCGCATTAACCAATGTTACATGGGTCCTTGCTTAGTAGATGAGTTCCTGCTGTGCCTGGAGTGTTGCGCTCCGACTCACGTAGGGCACAAAACGGATCGCCCAACTCACCCACTTCTAGAAGTGTTGGCGGTGAAACGTTCATGTTGGTCCCCCTTTTTTCCACTGGATGATGCCAAAGCTGGGTGGGTTCAAACCAGCTGACACCAAATCGTCCGAGAGTGCTGCAATGAACCTTTGTGCTTGGTTTTTGTCTCCAGGCCTTCGAGTGATGCTTGGATTCAACCAGTTTCAAGGGTTGTTGCTTTAGACTGGTGGGAAAACTGGGTCTGTGCCTTCTACTCACAACATGCGTTTGTATTACCTATATACGTTTGGATCTGCGAAAGAAGAGATGGTGGACAAAGCAGGGGATCAGGTTAAGTAAGTGGCCATTGTCCGCATTTGTTGGTTTTCCTTGGCCGCCATTGGCCATTTGATGAGGTGTAATCATGACCTGAATGCCCTTCTTTTTGAACAAACTCATCCTCCCACATGTCCGATATCATTTGAAGCGGTGGTTGACATAGGGCTGTGCTAGGAAACAGTTGGCTAAGAATTTGAACCAGGGTTCTTGCGTACTTGTTCTTACCTTAGCTTGGTGTTTGACTTGATGACTTACCACCAGTATTTATTCGGCCGCCAAGCCCACCCCCCGTGGGGGTTTCCCCCTCGGTCGGATCCACTGAGGCTCCCTCGCACCGCTCGCAGAGGCTTCTCTCGACCGCCGCCGCCGCCGAAGCACGAGATGAGAGGTGGGGGAGCTTGGAGTAATCAGGAGACATTAAGGGGCAACTGAGAGGATCAGAGACCTCTCCCTCCAAACAAAGAAGACTTGGAAAGTACTCGTAGAATACAGTTTATTGAGATGGTCCATTGGCATTGCGAGGGTCACATTTATATGTGTTCTTTATGTGTATATATATAGATATGTGAGATTATTTAATAATAGCAATTATACTATGTATGTCACTGCATGTCAGGATAGTCCAAACAGAATCACGAAGTGACTTCTGACAAATGGGTTACAGCGGGCTTTGCTTTGAAAAGGGCCCAAGGCCTGAACATGGCATTCTGTAGGGTGTTCACTTTGTGTCGTTTTCTGGTGGGATGTCATTTTATAGTATTATTGTGGAGTCCTAGCCTGTTTTGGCTGCATGCTGTTGAAGGTCAGGTGGATTGTCATTTCACAGAGAAACCATTTACTAGCTTCTCCACCACCAAGGTTGGGCATCCCAGTCCAGAAACGCGTGTCACCAAAAAACTCCAGTATTCTGTTCACCGGTGCTTTCCCAAAAAGTACTTTGGTCGTTTAGAGGGAGCGTGTTTGCTTGGCCAAAGCTTCATTTCCGAAGCCTTGGAAGGGAAGCGCTTTCTGCCGATACCCTCGAGTCGAAGCTCCAACCCCGTCCTCAGGAGGTACCTTAGCGCCATGAGAGGGGCTGAAGTAGAGCACCAGTAGCACCACAATCCGTCAAGCACCGATGTGGAGCCACATGTTTCTGAATCAAAAAAACAACCAGTTTGTCCTCCAAGAGTGTAGACCATGGACGTGGTATATATGATATATATATATATATGTAATGCAGAGTGGTCGGCAATTCTAGAGATGCAAGAACCATTGAGTAAGCAACTAACAAATTTATCTCAACTACGTCGCCCCCCGCCCTCGCGCCCAGAACACTTTCATTGCCAGGCGGCTGGATCAAGAGATCGCAGGAAAAGGGAGTGACCGCAGGATGCCGCCCAAACTGGAACGGCTCAATCTTCCGTTTGGTTTTGGTCAAGTTTGGGAAGACTGAGCTGTTTGAGACTTTGGGAGAAGCCAGGAGCAGGACCTAAACTCATCATCCATTCCGAACTGGTCATTATATAGTAGTTGGCGGGGTCGTTGGCGGGGTCGTGTCACGTGAAAGGGACACGGGTTGAGTGGAGAGAGAGGGGGGGAGCCATGTGTCGGTTTTGAGCATGTGCTATTTGTTCAAGAATGACCGATCATGACTTCGTGAATTTGTTTGTCCAACACACCCAGAATGACGCTTAATCTTTTCATCGGACCAATCACCCCCCCCATGCAGGCTCAATGTGGAAGCATCATCCAAATGATTTGGATCGTTCCACCAGATTTGCCAACTACCAGATGCATGAGCCAACAAGCAATAACCCAGCATGAGCAAAGGTTGTTTTTGGGAGTTGTATAATTAGCGTTCCGGAAGGGCAATAGAAGTAATTAATGAACATCCATATATAAGAGGAATGGCTGCTCAACACTATTTTCTTCTTGGCAAAAAATTGAAGGAGATGAACAAAACAACATCAGCAGAGATAGATGGACCAAACAAAGCTTTGCTGAGGGGCTAGCAAAAGGGCTTATAGAAGGCGGCTAGTAGCGCTTAGTATTGTGGATGAAACTTAGGCTGTGTCCTTAATCTTTTGTTGGTTTTTTTCCAGTCATGACAGCACGGCGCACATGCGTTTCTTATCTCAAAACACTTCTGAATCGTGAAGCGGCAACGCAAGGCTAAACCATCTCCAGCTACCTGTAAACGCTACGAAGTCTATAGAGTGAATATTCTTCGAATTCTGGGGTTCGGACCTTGGACCTCCAGCAGCCCCAATCAACAAGAATAGGTGGACAAAAGGGTTACAAAGAGGTGGAGGTTCCAGGGAAACTGAGGAGTCAGGCAAGACAGTGAAGGAATCACGGAATCACCACCGACTCCACCAGTTGAATCTGCGATGTTGCTACACCCCTGGAACCAGAGGTGGTTCGAGCTGGGAAGAAGGGGGGCCGCGGATGGTGTTGTTCAAGACACCATGAACATCACTTGATCCAGCTGATGTTGCACATCTCCAGAGCTTGGTGAGACTAGGAGTATCTAGGAGTCGATCTCATTAGGATGTGGCCTGGTGTCAAGCCGACCGCAGCCTACCACCAGATGTGGCCTCTCTATGTCTCTCCTGCCCCCATCTGAGGAGAGACTTTGTGTCTTTGATCCCTGGCTTGGGTAATTTGCTCCTGCGAGGGCCCTTTGAGGATTTGACTCGCGCCTGGCAGCTGGGCTGTGATCGAAACCTAAGGACTTTGGCAAACCTGCAAGTATGGCATTGGGACTGGCTTCCCTACAACATGAGGACATAAAGGTTAGTTGAAAGGGGTGAGAGAGAGAGAGAGAGACAAAGTCCACTACAACGGGGCGTGAACTCAACTGTGCTCCCTTTATTGTGCCTGTCTCAATGACATTTCAAGATATTCCAAGCAAGAACGCTTTTAAAACTGGTCGTGTGGGATTGGGCTTAGGTATTATGTCAGGTGTATGATCATCCCTCATCGAATATGGTTTCATATGGTTCCATATGGTTCCCCGTATTTATGATGCATTTTCTGGTATATCCACCATGTCTTCACCCCTTTGGGGGGAGAACCACCCAGCCGTATAACCAGGTTTAGTAGTTTCATCCAAGTGCAAGGCCACCCAAAGTCATGGTTGGTGAACACTGGTGAAACAGGTTCCCTTGATTTGCAACTCCATCGCGCACATAGACTCAATAGCCAGGTGTCCGCTGCCTCCCTTTCCGAGGTTGTAGACTTGTAGACCCAAGATTGGTCTCCTCGCTTTCTTCTCCGTCTTGACCACCAGGTATGTCGTCGTGGGTGCAACGATTATGACCAACATGTTGCTGAACATGGCACCTTGATTCAAAAGATGCTTCTAGCATTTTTTGGTGCATCGTGCGGATCCGTGCGGTGGTTTCTTCAGCGCAACGGATTTGGCCAAAATCCCCAGCAACATGAAACGGACATCAAACCGCCTGGGCCACGGCTTAATGGGTGTGGGCAGTGGGCGCCAACCAGGATTCCAAGTCCAGCATTGCACACTGGCGGGTAGAGAATCCAGTGGTAGTTCTTTGGTCCTTGTTTCACCTGCAGGTTTCACTTTCCTCCTTGAGTGTCAAGTGTCCTCTCGAGTTGACTGGAAAGCACCCCCTTTCAGGTGACAGAAGGATGTTCTTCAGCCTCTTTCGGGCAGCTTCCCAGCCTCCACTCGCTCTCGCGCACAAAAGTGAGGTCACACCTCCTTCGATCACCATCGCGACGCTTGGGCGTCAGCGGTTGTTTGAGTCCAACCAGGCCCATCGATCATGGAGGAAAACCAACAAACCCTAGACCTGGAAGTCCTAGAAGAAAAGCAAAGACCATCAATTGTGTTCCTCATTTCAGGTTGTGTTGGGCCTGTTTTTCTTCCATCCTTAACTGTAGGGCTGCATGTTTCCCATGCATTGCACCTGGGGCAAAGAAGATCCAGTGATCAGCAGGTAGGCAACTCGCTGAACCTGGGTTTCATCGCTAGCCTGGAAACCTCTCCTTGCTTTTCACCCCTCTTGTGACATGCAGAAGTAGATGGACTCGGCACCAAGATCTTCTCCACTCAGGGCCACTGTGACGTTCACTGTGAAAGATAGGCAGACCTGCAGGAGTTGGACAAGCTGACACTTCCCAATAGACCACTGGACTACATGCTCGGCTGGGGTGGGCTTCGGTCGAAAGACGATCCAGAGACAGAGGGAGACAGAGCGAGAGAGAGAGATAGAGAGAGAGAGAGATTTAGAGAGAGAGGGAGGGAGGGAGGGAGGGAGAGAAAGAACATAACAAAAATATACACACATATAAAAACAATAAGATGTAGAGTATCGTTTTTATCTCGTTTGATAATCCCCGACCTCAAGTGCGCTGTTAGATTGTGCTAATAAGAAACCAGATCGGAGCTTCTTTCTTTTTCCCCAAACAACGCGTGAGACAACACCACTGTCGCCACCAGTCGCCGCCTGAGGATGATCTTTGTGACCAAGTTCATGCGATGTTGTTGTCGAAGCCCGGACCCCCAATTGACTGCAAGGATGCGCGAGGTCCCAACAATGAAAACAGATGAATTCAACGGTAAGAGACGGCTTTTGCTTTGTGTAGTGTGAAATTCCCTTCTGGGGAATATGTGTTGTGTCTTTTTTGCTCGTTTTCCGGGTTTCTTTAGCAAATCCGGGCACATCCCAGGAAACGAAGAGCACGTTGACCACATCCATTGCCCGGTCATTGCCCTACATACCTCTACCTTCTTTGAAAGACCCTCACCTTTCTCAAGGCACCAGCCCTATCTTAAAAACAGTTGGGTTGGAACAGGGCATTTTGCCGTTTTTCCCACCTGAAGTGAACCCGTCAAACCGATGATGTTTCCTTTGCCAACCACCTCTTGGGGAGGCCTGATGGGTTTGACAAAAGAAGCCACATTCTTTAGCCCAAAAGCATGCTGCAGAGGACTGCAGGCGTACCGCGTAGCGGATAGCTTTCAGTGCTGCGGAATCACCGGGCACTTGCGCCTCACATGAGTCGCTCGCAGGTCGCGTGAAGCACCACTCGGAGCTGATACAGTCAGGGAGCCCAGCGTGAGAGTTGCAGGATGTTGCAGGGTTTGGATGGGCTCGGGGCATCCTAAAGCATATATATATATTATATAGTCAGATGAAGTTCTGAAGGGTTCAGTTCTTGACGATCTGTGGATTCTACCAGATCTGCCAGTGAAAACCATGGCAAGTACGACTCAGATTGCTGGGCAGTGTTTGAACACACCACCAAGTTCATTCCCTGCACAGGTCTGTAAGAAGGGAGACCCCAGCCAGCCCTTTCAGACCGGAGAGTGCCGAAACATGGGAAACCACCTTTTTCCGCACCACCCAGGATTGGTGGTCGATCGATTCTTTTTACAATTCCTGACTATGAACCTCACACCATTTTCTATCCAATCACATCCAATGACCCATGAATACCCATGAGTGTTTTTCGCAAAGAGGCGAACCAGGCCGCACACGAATTCCCGAACCGGGCTCTCCGTGTGCCGCCCCAGGATCTACACCAATCCCGACTTCGACATCAAAGCGAAGCACCTCGGCGTCGGAAGGTACGACAGGTACCCCCTTGGTTCGGAAGGCACAGGGTGCCTCGGTGCCTCCCCCAGAGACTAGGCTCCGCGGCACCGTAGTCAGTCTGTGACCTTTGGAACCATGAGGAAGCAAAGGTGTCAAGAGTTGTGGGTATACGTGCGATTTTTCCACTGGCAGCAAGTCCCTGAATGCTCAGCAAGTCTCTTAATGCTAAGCACTTGCTCAAAGATTGATGGCCAAAACTGCAAGGTCCACCCCGCCACGGGTTTGGTATGCTTTTCCATGCTTTTCCATGGCAGGTGTTTTGGAACCCGTCGGAAAGCCCGCCGCCGCCGTGCTTTGACATGGTCGCGTTCGGCACTGAACGCGACGGAACCTGCATGGTCATTCGCACGATCGAAAGAGCGTGAGAACATGTTGGGACCTCCACTGACCCTCAAAGTCTTCCAGTTCCCTCCGAACGTGCCTGATCATGCTGGTGTCAGATCCAACATCTGGGGGCCCCATATGTTCATCTTTGGGGGTCTAAAGTCATCTAGAGTCAGAAAATCCGGTACAGTCCTTCTGGGAGAAGTTTAATGGGTTCACATGGTCATTCGCTTCAGGCTCCCCACCATTTCTTTTTGAGCAGAAAACTCAAAAAGCGCCGAGGTATGCCCAGCTACTGACAACCTGCTTTGTGACCCTCACCTATTCCTCTGGCATGCCATTGCTCTACCTCTTTGCCTTTGGCTACATGGGGCTAATGTCGCGCGGCCCAGAAACAGCGCAATGCAAAAAAGACGATGTGTCAGTGTCACTCCAGACGAATTATGTTGAAATCGTATGCCCTCGGAACCCAAACCTGTACATTTCTCACTAGCAAACCAGCCAATATTTCCATGTATCATACAATTTGTCTCACAAGCGACACCAATGTGTTGGAGTTGTGATTTCTGTGAACTTCACCAAGACCTTAGTAGTACCTTAGGGGCCTGTCTCAACCATCGACTTCGTCGAATGGACAGGGATATGGTTGCTTCATGCTGCTTGCTCCATCCATGGGATCCATTGGATGTAGTCAGTCACATGCAACATAACTGCCCACTTCATGCAGCCTCGGAGTTCTTTTTCCAGCACCTCCAGCTGCCCGGGTGAACCTTCTTTGGGTTCCCAATGCCATCGCCTCAATCCCCCTCGATAGCAAAAGCACATAAGCGCACACCGCACGGGACTCCAACATCACACCACCTGGAAGTGGAAAACCCAACAGGCCTGTGTGGCCTTTGGAATCTTCTTGTCAGTGGTGCATCCACTCAACTATCCATTGACTTCAATAGGCCAATGCATCTCCAACCTGCAATCCCACTCCACTTCACCAGCGCACGTTGCCCAAGCAGCTGCGCAAGCCTGCTGCTCCACCAAGCTCTGGCCTTCCTCGGCCGTGCTTTCCACGCTGGCACGCGCGCGGGGACGACTAGTAGTGCCGTCCCTCGAGGTACTGGGCCGACAAGATCTCCTTGTTGTGGTACTCCAAACGGCCTCCGCAGTACGACGCCTTGTTGGCACAGGAATCCAGCGAAGCGATGCCCCTCGGTATGGAACGAGGTACTGTGTGCCTGAGAAAAAGGCCGAGGACCGGATATGTATCATATATTGTAATGTGTATATACATATATATATATATGTGTGTGTTATATATATATATATTTGTGTGTAAAAAGTTGTTTTACTATACGTATATGTGCAAAGATGTAGTCTGGGCTGGGTGAATTGAAGCACAACGAAACACATGGAGGACCGGAAGGATGTTTTGACCCTGCCAGATCAACGGTCTGCATTAGGTTAAATTTGGTGAAATTACAAGTTGCAGAGGAGTTCCAACCAACCTTCAGGTGTCCAACAGGATTGGTGACTTGTTGAATTGGGTCATGGCATGTAATGGCTGATGCTGGAGGAGGAGTTTCTATCCTAAACATCCCGTCCATTGGCTCTTTGGGGTGGTGGATGTGTGGCTGAGAAAAAGCCCACGAACCAAGTTCCTAGCGAACCTTCGCGGAGTCGGGCAGTCATCGGAGCATCATGAACAACTCCTTTGATGATTAGAATTAGTACTGATATTTGTACTGATTAGTACGGCATTGCTTCGCGTTCAGCAGGATTCGGCAGTTGAGCTGGAACTGAGGTTGTACGCGGTTGCTTTGCATTGCATCTTCGCCATCATCATGCGTCTGAGATGGAAAGGGTACGAGCATGGGCTCTCCAGCTGTCTTCTTTTTTAGTTCTTATACTGTAATTGCTAGTGTTGGGAACCGTGATGAATGTTTACAGAAACTCCAGGGTTCTGGATTCTGTAGATGTTCAGCACACAGATTCAAGTCCAAGATCCCATTGTTCGGGATTCAGTCTAACTCCGTTCAGTGAGTTGTGGGCCGGTCATTTGCCATCGAACAAAACAGACGTTTGGTCTGTCTATACCAACGAATTGGGTCTGTCCTATTACCTGCAACAGTCAGTAAACAATTATCATCATGTTTGGACAAGGCCTTTACTAACCATCATCCACGGTTACAGGCAATAGGATAGACCCAACCAACGCAAAAAAAAAGAAAACCGATCCGACCGTGCCAGACCTCTTCCACCGACCCAAACTGCTCGCATCGTTACGACCCAACTGACCTGGCTCGGTGACAGTGGTTTCAGAGTAGATGGCACTGGCATGCTAAGATGTCCTTTACATGGGGGTCCGGACAAACCATTATCAACCAGGTGTTGGGGATTGTGCCATCTACACTCTATAGCAAAACGGTGTTTTTGGGGCGCCGCCGCCATGCGCCATTGATAAAAATCGAGTGAGTTCGGTTCGGTTCAGGTCCTTCCCAAACGTCCAGCACCTCTCAGCCGCATGGGAGCAGATCATGAGATAGTATCATCCAGACATTCCATGACACGACACATGGGACTGCCATATTGACCTACATTAGGGTGGTTGACTGGTTTTTCATGTTGTCACCAGTCCCTTGGAGAAATTGGGGTCACACGAGCTGGAGCCGCCAGGACGTTTTGGGAGTGCGTTGGTGACCGTGCTCGACGCATGCTGGGCGCTAAGGTTCGGACAGCCATGCGTCTTCCCCTCGCAGCCCTTGGGGGGTGATTTGGGTTACTTGGACCAATGAGATGGGGACGGGCGGGAGGGCCCTGGCAAGGCATTAGTCTTCTACTCCAATGTCTGGATATGCTTGGACTGGTTGAATCTTATTAGAAGGCATGGGTATTCTTCCTGGACTGGTTGAATCTCTTTCCTGGACTGGGATCACCAAGAGCAGCAGCTGATCCAGCCCCACAACTGATAACGAATGGTTCCTCGCGAGGCCATACATGTCCATGAGCACCCTCAAGGACAGTGTTCCTGTATGATCAAAGAGCCTTTTTCACTCCAAAACAGGATCCCACACACAAGCAAGAGTTGGAAACACCGTTCTGTGCTTGAACAGTGGTCTTCCGAACCAGTAGGTGTGACAGTCATTTTTCCTCGTTTCCTCTCGTTTTCAGAACATTCCAGAACCTTTGAAGTTGCTTTGTTTCCTTCACCTTGGCGCCACCGGGCGGAAAAGATGCCCTTAAACCCCAGACATAACCCAGCACTTGTTTTGAAACACTTCGCTTGGCCTTAACCCTGAGTAGGTGTTAGATGCGCTTTTCCCGTCCCGTGAGGCGAGTTGATCCAACAGAACGGTGGAGAGGCCTCTGGAGCCTTAGGAGATTGGTGGCCTCGACTCACCCAGGAGATCCTCTAGCGGCGCAGCGGCGATATATTGGTCCGGGCTTCTCACCTTTCCGTTTGCACATGGCCATTTCCAGGTTCTTGAGGTCATTCTTGCACGAATGACTATAGCTACCAGATCGCAAAGAGTTAATGCATCTCTGGTACCAACTCGAAATACGCTCTCACGAGCTTCTTCTCAAGTGTGTTTGTGTGATTTTTTGTGTTCCTGCCACATCCCCTTTTTCAAGCTAAGAGCAGATTCGATGTCCAAACCAGGGAAACTTTGGGACTTTAGGGCATCCAACGACGTGCAGCTTCTAATGGGATCCTTAATCCTTGCTTTGGTGGTTCCACATGCCTGTCATCTTCGGTGTGCTTGATGGGACTTGATTGGGCATGAACCCCCATGTGTTGCAGAGCTTGGCACATTTGGGGCCGGCTCTCGCCCTTTCACTTCCAAAAGCATCCGAATCACGGAGTACCTGCAGGAGAGTACCTGGATGTTCGTGGTCTTCTTTGCGCTGTTGCTCTCCCTCTGGGTCATCTGGTGGCTGCAGATGATCTTTGCTGGCACGTGCCCTAGTTGCACCAAGCAACGCGCCCACTGTGCTAAGCAGCGCCCACCGATCATCACCGCTTTTGACCCGTTGGAGAGTTGCAAAAACTGGTTTGGTGCGCTGACAGAACTGACCCGGAAAAAGGGTTAGGTCAAAGCGCGGGTGGGAGAAGCATTGTTAAGTCTTGCAAATATGTTCTATCAACAGTACTTGTATCAGGTCTACGACTCCGGGACGGGTCATGCCCGCCAGAGAGATAGAGAGAGTACTTGTATCACAGAAGTGCTTGGAATGAATCTCCAGTAAGGTCAGCATATCAAGTCGATCATTTGGAGGGCTCCTAGGAGTTCCCTCCACCGACGCTGCCAGGTGGTTTTTGTGCCTTTTCTCATTCAGTGGAGTTCTGTGAACGAGCTCCGAACTCCCAACAGGTGGACGTTGCAAGGCCCTGGTGGTCGCAAGGCTTCGCTTCACAGGTCTTCAGAGCTGCCCCTGGCACCCCTCCATGCATCCCTTTGCTCGAGGTTCGGTGCCTTTTTGTCAGCCCTTTGGCAGCTGTGCTGTGCTTCTCGAAAAAAACAGGCACACCGGCCACCCGGGCCGGCGGCCATCCGGGCCGGCGGGTTGGGGGGTTCAAGAGTTTTTTCACTTGGAGTCAAAGCTATCCAAAGGGTTCATGCGTTGTCGTGCGTTGTGGTGTTCCTATTGCGATGCTTTCAGGGCCTTTCTCCTGATGATTTCCACGGACGATGTTTCTCTACAATTTCATGAGCAGTATGAGGAGGTCCATCTTGCATTGTGCGGAAGTAAGTAGACGTCTTCAATTGGTCTCATGTTTGCAACACTGAATCAGTTGTTACATGAACGACGGACAAAATTATTGGTTGACTTATTTAGTCACGGCATGACCCTAAACCTATGTTGAGGGCTTCGTTTCTGTGGAAAACGATATGGTCCCCACCAAAAACGATAATCTTGTTAAGACGTACTGTAGTGGATACAAAGACGTTTGTGGTTACAATATGTTATTGCATTTGCATTTGCATGTTTATTTGAGCATATTAGCTAAACCGATGGGCACAACTTTTCACCAATGATAACCCCAGACAACTTCCCAAACGATAATCCAAACGATAAGCAAACGATAACCTAAATGTCGCGCCAGTCACTCCGTAGACCTACTTCTCCACATTACTAGTAACTAGTGTTTGTTCATGGGCCGAGCTACTAGGTCCCCGCTTATGTGTTGTGATCCTTGCACAGCCCAGTGCCACAAGAACCCATTCCTGTGCAGAAAGCACTGTAAGCCTCTAAGACTCTAATCTGAGGTTGTGAGTTATATTTTATGTTTTAGTCTATGTGCCGGTATGCTATGCTAACTGCGGTTTGGAGAAACATTGGAGAACGATATGGACCCCACCAAAAACGATAATCATGTCAAATGGTATTTGGCTACACAAGTAATTTTGTCCGCTGCTCACATGGTGCACCCTGAACTCCCAGAATGCCCCCTGCGAGTTTTGAGTCTCGCACCGAGGACAACTGGGTGGTGGTTTGATATGTATATATATACAATAAAAATAACAATTTTGAGATGATTGACCCCACTATATAGTAATCTCCACCAACCAGACAAATATAACACAAGCACCAGGAGTCGCAAAGGGGTGCCTATTGGAGGATAGGGGTCCCCATTATCCCACTCACTTGGGGACCACAAACCGCCCCTTCTGGTGGACATGCACTCAACTATGCTCAACAGCCAGGATAGCGAGGTCGTGGAAGCCATGAAGACCGGAGGTGATGACCTGGACGGCACTTTGCAGTCCTTGGGTTCCAAAGCCAAGGCACAGAGAAGCCGAAGCCCCAAGAAAACCGTGGGAACCGTGCGTGGGAAGAAAAGGCCAATCACCTGAATGTGTTTGCCTTTGTTTGTCCTTTGGCACTAGGCCAAAACCTACAAGTGTCAGAGAACCTGCTGAAAAGTTTTTCTTTTTTCAACATGAGGCTGGCAAATCTCAAGCAACAAAGCAATGAAAGCGGAACACTTCGACATTGGTTTTCAGTTAGACTCAATTGCCACGATGGGAAGGATGGCGATGGAACAGCATGGCGAAAAGTCCGTGCAATTGTAGGTGTTTGAACAAAGGTTGTTTCCCTTGACTGCGGTGACGAAGCGGCTCAAGCTGCACCTCTGCTGGGGAGGAACTGGTTTAGGGGGAAGGTATCATGAAAAACCATGGAAACAAACCAAGCAGATTAGACAGCGTGGTCAAAGGTTTTGGTTGCAGGTACGTCACGGTGATCAGCCGTGATATCCTAGTCAACTGCATGGAGCTTCGTTGGCGACAGCCATGCAGCGACTCTGTCGCCCCCTGCTTGTGTGGAAAGTGGGAGCGATTGGAAAACCCTTAGGAACAGGGTGTGACACACACACGGTGCCGCTCCGCGGCGCTCGTGTGGGAGGCCTAAATAGACACCTAAAAAGCCTTAGAAACGAAAGGAAAGAAAGACAGAAAGAGCAGCGCTAAGAGGGCAAGAAAGAAAGGTAGGTGTAGAAAAAGTGAATACTTAGCCCTTGACTGGGGTAGGGAAACAAGCCTCAAGAGCGACCTAAAAAGCCTGAGAGAAAGCCCAACAAACGAAGAAAAGCGCAAGAAGGAAAGGGGGGGGCAGGGAGGGGGGTGTATGTCCATGTGTGTGTCCGTGTGTGTGTGTATGAATACTTAGCCCTCTAGAATTACTGAATACTTAGCGGAAACGAATTAAATGCAGTAGTTAGGGAGCGGGACTTTAGTCTTAAACCGCCCGGGTAGAGAAGACTAGAACAGGAACAACACAGGGAAAGGTACCGACACACAAGTGCATCGAGTGCCATTTCCCTATGTTGCCCTAATTAGGTGGGGAGTAGAACTCGGTTGGGGAGGGGGGTCGGGAAACCTGCTTGATTGCGGGTGGAGTACCGTTTTATAGCCCGGCGGCTCTGGATTCTGTGGTTGAGTGGATTCCATCGTTTATAGCCCGGCGGCTCAAAGTTCCGTTAAACATTGGTTTTCAGTTAGACTCAATTGCCACGATGGGAAGGATGGCGATGGAACAGCATGGCGAAAAGCCCGTGCAATTGTAGGTGTTTGAACAAAGGTTGTTTCCCTTGACTGCGGTGACGAAGCGGCTCAAGCTGCACCTCTGCTGGGGAGGAAATGGTTTAGGGGGAAGGTATCATGAAAAACCATGGAAACAAACCAAGCAGATTAGACAGCGTGGTCAAAGGTTTTGGTTGCAGGTACGTCACGGTGATCAGCCGTGATATCCTAGTCAACTGCATGGAGCTTCGTTGGCGACAGCCATGCAGCGACTCTGTCGCCCCCTGCTTTTGTGGAAAGTGGGAGCGATTGGAAAACCCTTAGGAACAGGGTGTGACACACACACACACACGCAATACATTAAACATTATGAGACAATAGACTATAGCTCCACTTGGCCAACAATAGACAGAGGTAGAACATGGTAGAACCCGTAATGGGACCCATATCGTCTACAATGAATGTGTGTACTTTCACTTTGTCCCAGACAGAGCAGTGTGGAAGTCTCAGCGGAACCGCTCCAAGAGATTGATGTGTGCCATATTCCATTCGAGGTGCCAGCTGGCCGCTGATGGGTTACAACCTGATATGCAGCAGACCACGAAACTTGAAACTGGACGAAACGTTCTGTGGTGGAAGCAACTATAGTGCTGGCGGTGGTTCAAACTTCTATTCTTTTTGAGTGTTGAATATAGCCTCGCTACGTTTTGATCGCCGCACCGGCGCAGAACGTGGACGTGGCTGAGATGATGACCTGGACAGAAGCCAAGGAAACCTGGCAGGGGCGGACGAGTGAGTATCGTGTCCTATTAAAGCTACCAGGCTTGTGACTCGTCACAGTCGCTCGTCAGGCTGTTGAGCTTTGTGGGTTCCCACCGTGGTGGTGCCGAGTAACCCGATGGCCCCGTCTGGTCGTTTTTTCACGTTGGTTCAGACGAAGGGCGTGGAGCAGTAAGCAGCCCCACCCATAGGTTTCCGAAGTGCATCCATCGCATGTGTTCTTCTTCACGCATGTTTCTTTGGGAACCGCCTACTTTACCTACGTGGGCAGCCCTGTCTTTCTCCAGACCATGGCCGGAGGTGCCCAGATCATCCATAGCATGATCCCAGTGTTTCTCCCGCAGCGACTTCCAGTCCCATGGATGGTCCGAAGGAGTGTCAGAAGGATCAGAAGGTCAGAACTGATCCTCTTTCAGCCTGTCCGTTTTGACCTGCAACAGGACCCGTAAACAAGCAAATCACTATATTGGATTTTTGAGCGAGGCCTGGTACCTAATATTAGGATAGACCCAACTGATCCTCTTTCAGCCCTTCATATTCCGCTTCTGAGCCTCCAGAGCTCAGTGCCGTCGGCCTGGACCAATCAAAGAGGCGAGAAAGCCTCCAGCCGCCCAGATCAGGCGAGGGCGATCCAAATAGAAGCACCTCCACAGCTCGAACAGGTGTAGTTGGATGAATATATACTATATTAGGAGTTAAGTCATTGAGTCGGCTTCAAGAAGTCTCTTTGGACTGAGTCTTCACAGTAACTCAGCGGGCGATCAGTTGGGCCCTGCGGCGATCGTCGCCTGAGGAGATCATCGCGCGCACGGGGCCAACGTCGTACAATTGGTGGGAACATCCCGACCAGCCTCCCGACCGCGACGACGTTCCCATCATGATTCGACGGTCGGTGGCCGGCATGTTCGGAACGCAGTTGAAGACTCCCAAGACCGAGATTGGGAAGGGGAGCCCCCAAAATGAACAAGAAGCTATTAGGAACAAAGGGCATCGCTACTAGGAGCAAAGGACGCTACTACGGGCTCCTGACCGTACTACTAGGAGCATTCTTACTACTAGTAACAAGAAGCTATTAGGAACAAACCGTGCAATGGGCATATAGAAAAAACAGGTACTAAATCAACCCCTTGCACGGTTTTCCAAAGGACACTGTTGGCTGCGGTGGACATAATGCCGATACTTTGAGACGACACATCGCACATTCAGGAGAAGCGTTGAAGCTTCCATCCACTTCAGAACTTGTTGGCAACTTGAAGTCGCGACAACCTGTAATTATATATATAATGTCCACCTCTGATTTGTAAGGGGGGGGCCCCCCCCCCCCCCTGAAAGACCTCGAATAGATCTAAAGACTGTTTTCAA